>VXAL01010036.1:179278-274342 GCA_013399475.1 Chauna torquata
TCTATGCCCAGATCTTTGAGAGGGCTTTCTGTGACCAGGCAGGGTGCACGTCTGAGATCAGAAATGCTCCAAGCTTCCCCATTGTCAGAGTAGTCACTGAAACTATGTGTGGCACTAAGCTCTCAGAGCCCAGCTCTAGCGGATTGCAGAAGCTGGTTGACTTTTAAACCAGTGAAAATTAAAGACAAATATGCTCCTCTTCATGTGTTCTTTATATAAAATGTCATAGAAACCTTTTGTTCACAAGAAAAATGAATTTTAAACCATCCACTGCTTACACTACCTGTCAAAGAGAACTCCTGACACTGGAGTCTGACAATGATGACCATCCAGATGAGGCTGAGGGGGGATGTCCACACATCTGCTAGAGCAGGCCAGCAGCACTGGAATTGCAAAAACTCTTCACAACCACCTCACTAACAAACAACCTTTGTGCCTGTCATGGTTGGGAGAACAATGCTGGGTGACGGCTCCAGATGAAGAGGAGGGGAAAGAAAAATAAACCCACATTCTCTTTGTGCAGAATTCATAAAGAAAAGATGTGGGAAGCCTGTTCCTCCAGCTGTAGCACCACACCTATGAGAATTTCTAAGGAAGGAAAGAAAAAGCAGAGAGAGAGAGAGAGAGACAGAGACAGAGAGGGCGAGAGGAAGGTCCGTCAGGAGACCCACAATCTCTGCATAAGCAACAGTCAATCATCCCCAAACCACAGCTAAAGAAGCCAGAACCAGACGCATGGCACTGACAAAGCACCTTGATAATACATTAATGGAAGAAACGAGCAGGTAGCCAGCCCAAGGGAAAGAGCAGGTAGCCAGTCCAAGGGAAAGCCCCCTATTCAGTGTTTCTATATTTATACTTGGGGATGTGAATAATTGACACGGTTGAGGGTTTGTTTGTTTTCTAATCACTTTTACAAGTATCTTATGCGTTTTAAGTCTTTCTCCTTCCCTTCCCTTTTATTTTTAATGGTGGGAAAATCCCCCTTTCTTCCCTACGGGAAATCTGCAAGGATTTACACGTTTAAAGAAAAGGGCAAAGCAGGGAAAGCATTCTAATTTCAGACCATCAGACATAAGCAAATCTATGGGAAGCCAAGAGGGCAACTCCCTGGAGCCTGTGGGGCAGACTCACAGCAGCTTGCGTGCTGCACCCTGGGAAGCGGAGGGGTTTTGCAGCCTGCTCCAGGGATGCGCAACCAGCAGGGAGCTGCAGGAAAGGAGGAGCCCACCTGGCCATCACGGAGGGCAAGAATGAGAACGGGAGCTGTAAGAACTGCGCGTGTACTTAAGTGTTACTTAAAAAAGGAAAAGAATTCCCCAAATGCAGCTGAAATAAAAATAAGGTGTGGCGTGTTTATTTACCTCAAGGTTATACATTATTGTTATTACACTTTGATTGAAAAGCACTTTCTGCTTGCGCCAAATGAACAGAGAACTGCTGATGCACAATGAGGATGGGACGTGCCAAATGCATGAAAAAAAGAGTATGAAAAAAAACGTATTTAGAAGTAACAAGAAAATGTTCAGAATAGGAGACAAACCACCAAGCAGATATATCAGTGCGGTCACTGCGTAACCAACGATGTGCAGCGACTGCGCTGCTAGCAGTGAGGCAGCTGAAGGAGAGAGGAGGAGAGAACAGAAGCGGGACACGTTGGACGGACACTGCACGCACAAAAGAACCACCCAGCGCGATGGTCTCAAGCAGTAAGAATTGAAACCTTTGGCCTGAGAGAGTGGGGAGCCACAGCTGGCAGGATGTGAAGGAGAAAAACGTTGTGGAAAAAAATTAAGGCCAATAATTGGAGGGGGGTGGAATTGGAGAGGAAGCGTTTAGTGTATATCCTCATTTAAGCACATAGGTAAGTAATCTGATTTTCAAGCAATGCCAAAGACCTCACACAGATCATTAAGATGGTGCCTGAGATATGAACACAAGTATCTAATTTTAGATACCCCAGTGTAAGTACCAGGGAGGGATTCCAGAGGTCTAAGGAAAAACACACGGCCAATTAAACTCAGGAGAGTGCATGATCAGAGCAGCTCTCACGTTTTGGCCAGATGTGCTCTGATGAAAAATGAGGTACCTCGCCGAGGTACAAAAGCACTGCAAGGTAAATTGTATAATTAGTAGAGAAGATGTAAAAGTAACAACAGCTTCTGCGATGATGCCACAAGGGGAATACAGTAAGGAAAAGTATTAAAGAGGAGGATGTCCTTTTAAGTTGATAGCATGCCTTGCAGAAGTTCTGGTACCAGTAAGCTCCTACTTTTAAATCAGTATCTAGCAAGATTCAGCCATCACTGAAATCATTTGCTGGTGCCAGCACATCGGGCTAGGAAGGAGAGGCCAGGGGCTGCAGTGCTGACACAGCAGGACAGGGCTCGTGCCTGGCAGCTGGCCTCGTGTGTGATCTTGGGCAAGTCGGAGAGCCTCCTGATACCTCATTTTCCTCTCTGTTAGGTGTGAACACAGCACTGTCATACGCTACCGAAAGACCCAAGATGGCCACGTCCAGAACTTAAAAGGGCAGTGAGTTACCCCAAGGAGGAAAGCCAAATTTACACGGCAGACAGCATGCATTCCACGTCTCCTAAATAACCCACACCTCCTGAAAATGAGCAAGTTTATTACACACAACTGCATCTCCTTCTCTGCAAGTGCACTGGTACGAATGAAACGGCCGGGGTGGCACCTGGTCACCAAGCTACGGCACCAGGCAAACTGAGCCTGGAGCAAGAGAGGAGAGCAGCAGGTCAGGACACGGGCCCAAGAGATGCCGTGCAGTCAGCAGCACCACACGTGGACTGCTCTGGTGGAACAGGGCAAGGTGGAGATGACACTGGGACAAGAGCTGACTCAAGCTGAAAACTGGGAATACCCCTGGCTGTGGGCAGCCGCTACCAGCCGGCCCTGGGAGCTGCTGCTGAGCTGGGGCTGCAGGAGGGGATGGGCGAAACAAAAAGGGGCCGGGGTAAGGAGGTGGCTGTGCTTCACAAAAGCTGGCACTTGGAACTGTAATACTGTTTATTCAGAGCCTGGAAGGAGAGGCGAGCATGCTTATAACCACATGGCTGCTGTTTTTGTCTAATGCGATGATACCAACCACACCAGAGCAGGTTTCTCAGCCTGGCATTACCATAGGACAAACCCTTACCATTTCGCCAGCACGCATACAAAAACATTCATGCAAAACTCGGCTGGTCTGTACCAGCTTGCCACTGTCAAAGTTAAATTAAGCACGCAGATTTTATCTTGCACGTCCTGACAGAACCTGATCACTCAAACGCCATCACCGAAATGCATTCACACTGCAGTACGTTTACCTGGGCTTACCGGTTTTAGTTGCAACTCGCATATCACACCTCCTGACACCCCTCCTGAGCTATCAGCTCTTCCCCCGCAGAAGGAACGCCCAGCACCGAAGGCCACACGCTGGGTGCTGTTTCCTTAATTCAGAGGGGGCAAAACCTACAGGGAGCTGCAGTCCCCCGGCGAAGATGTCCTGGGGAGAGCTCCAGAGCTCACCGGGCGAGAGCAGGGAGCGCTGCTGGGGCACGGGGACAGGACTGAGAGCGTTTCTGAGAGGAAAAGCCCCAGCTACCACGAGCCAGCGTACGGCGGCTTTGTGATGGAAACTGAAACCAGCCAGCTCTGAACCTGGACTCAAAAGAAAACGAATGCTTTGCCTTAATTTTCAGTAAGGGTACAGGGGAGCAAAACTGTGTGAATACCACATCTGAGGTATCTGAGGAGCAAAATTCAAAGGGTTTAAAATGTGTCAGTCAGCAGGAGTCCTCAATCTGCATCCCAAAACTATGAGAGAAGTGGTACAAGAAACCACAGGTATATGTTCAAGAATTTTTATATTAAAACCTGTGGATCAGGATCCTGCCTGGGACTGAGAACAAATGATTGGAGGAACAACATACCCATCTCCTGGCCTCAATCGCATGCAAGGCTGGAGAACACAGCTCAGAGAAGGAAGAAGGAACAGCATGGCGAGAAATGGGAAACTGAGTAAAATGCCACACAGATTGTGGCACACTCATCTGATCTCATTCTCCAACAGGATAACCCATTTTCTAGGGGAGGAAAGAGTAGAAGATATCTTTCCGGGAAACCATTAGCTAAGCAGAAGTTGTCAAAGACTAGCATAGGAATTATGCATAAGAAACTTCGCAAAGAGGTTGTGCTGAAAGGAGAATTATCTGACTCAAGGGACGAGGTTTTTTAATGCTTTCCATGGTGACACGCAAAGAAAAAATGTGCCACTGACTTGTGCCATTGACACAAAGCAAGAAAAAGTCACAATATAAGAGAGACCTTTTGTCTCGTATTGATCACAGAGGACCACTGATGTGATGAAATAGTGATAAAAAAAAAGCAAATGTAATCAAAAGATGCACAAGCCAGGCTTTCCCAGTAGAAACAAGAGTGAATGCTGTCATAGCAGCCACTGACCTCATCCGGAATAACACGTGCAATCCTCATAATCCATGGCAAAGGCTAATACAGTGCAGAACACCTTCAAGAAAAGCAAGGCAGATGCAATGAAGCCTGGAGCTTCATTCTGAGAGGTGAAAACAACAGGATTGCCTCATGTAGCAAAACAAAAAGGCTGCAGAAGGACATGATCTATATTTACAGGCACGAAAGGGTAACTTAAAAAATTCATCAATTCAAATAGACGTACTCATGGTAAGAGGCATAGCAGTTGTTTAAGTTCTCCTCTGGCTTTGCAAACTATGGTCCATACAGGAAAAATGTTGCTGCTGGCATGCATAAGCTATCTGCAATCAGTGTAAAGCCAGTGCTGCAGAATGACCAGTGGTGGGTTTTGTATCTTTGAGCTCCTGACATCTTAGACAGCAGACTGCCAAAAAGAGCTTCGGTTTTCTTCAAAAAATATCACCAGAGAGGAAGCAAGAAGAGGTGTTCCAAACCCTCGGTGGGAATTTTCCAGCATCAGGCTCTCACTTTCTCTTAATGCCTCACTATTTAAATGTTATATGAAAAGCATAAGCAACTAACTACAAGACAAACTGATGACAACTGTCCCAGGAGCATCCTATAATGTTGTACCTCAAGACAGCCTTATGTGAAGGTGCCTCCCACAGGAGAGGAGGAAAATGAAGACCGTAGGCTCACCAGACAAAGGACTCTCATCTGGACCTCCCCTGTCTTGGAGGAGTGACATCCTCTTGGGTACAGGACGGAATGCAGCATGTGGGTGCATGCACGTATTCATGTGTTTGCATGTGCATGCATGCAGAGGGGAGGGTGGAGAAGCCACTCTTTCTCTATTTTATTGATCTATCTGGAAAATTAAGTTTTCAGTTGAAAACACTTAGTGAGTTTAAGTGGCTGTAGTGATTGCTGAGAGCCCTGGATCCGGCCATGAGTCTGCCTGGCTCCGTCTGCAAGCTCCAGCTATGCAGCACCGTCTGAACGTGGCCCTCCGCAGGTTATAACTGCTTCCAGAGTTTCTTAGCTGTCCCAGTCACATTTCAGTGAATAAACCATTCACCAAAAAAGAAAAATTGATCGCCTAGCCCGAGGTGAAACATTACTGGAAAGTCACCAGGTATTGCTATTAGAGAGAGTGCTACAAAGCCCGCCTGACTGAAGTCTAACCAGAGCGTTGGTGGACAATTGCGTACTGTCAGCTCTGGTTCAATGCTTTCTTACAAGAGAAGGTTGCTAATAAAATATTCTACCTCAGTATTTTTAAGAAGAATATTTTTCTTACCTGTAGCCATTACTGTGGGGTATAGTCACATAAACGAAATATTATACTGTGCTAAAATGTTATAACATACATAAGTGGGATTTATATTTTAAGGAATTCTGAAGTATATATTAGAAATGCAAACATTTAATGAAACAATAGCTGTACCTCTTCAAAAACGCCAGGCTGGTGAAATATCAGCCACACCATCAAATGAAGACACCGTAAATCTACACAGCACTTTATATTTTCATCAGCAGTAAGTGTCATTCCCTCATTTCAATGCTTCACGTTGGTATGTGGCCCAAAATAGTCCTAAAAGAAAATAACTAGTTTCCTCTTTAAATTTAAAGAGTGGTAGATGATTTTAGTAGCTGAGAAAGCTACCAATATTTTCTGTGGCATCATTCCCAGCCCTATGAAAATAAAAATTGCGGTAAATGCATACATCATGTATTTGCGAGCACACTGATCACATTCACCTATGCCCAAGTTACAAGTGAATTATTCAGCCCACCTGAGCACTAAACAGCTCCTGAATTCACATAAATGTCATCTGTCTGACAAAGGAAGAGATCTCGAAACTGCAGGAGCGACCGTTCTTTTCCCCTGATTTCCCAGCACTGTTTTTGTAGGTATGCACTCGAGACCCGCACATATTTGCTGGAGACTCTGTAACGTGAAAAGCAGCAGCGTGGAGAAAGATCCCACTGTGTTACTGGACAAAGTGAGTTTTACTGACACAGGTGTTAAAAATAGTATCATGGAACCCGAATTTCAGGCCTCTTGCAAGTCAAAGTTTCCTCCCTCCTGGGCCAAAGTCACCACGAGCGGTGACTCCCCGTGTCTTCTACTCCATCACCAGCCACAGCCTCACTGTATCACCATGCTGATCCTACAGACCTACGGCAGAAGGAGTAACTTACTTTCCATAGCAAGTGGTCATACCTCAAAGACAAAGACTGCTGACCTTTTTTAAAGGGAATTTTAAAAGGAAACCCCCTACACTACTTTTGACAGGCCGAAAGAAAGAAGCGGGGGGCACCTTTACGACTGAGATAAACAAAGACTCCTTCATTTTGCAGTGCTGCCTCTCTTTTTGAAAGACAGTACTCTTTGTGCTGGTTCAGAGGTCTTTACTGTTGGACGTTTGCGGATCACCAGTAGAGAGCCTGCCCTACAGATGCTCTGGTGACCTCTGGAAGTTTTGCCAGCAGAGACAGTCTTCCCATCTTAAAAGATCACCTTGCCACTCAGCATTGATAGGCTGCACATCCCTTCAAGTCACACAACAGTGAAATGAAAATGCTCCCAATAAAATTCGCTCCTGGACTTGTTTACTTGTTTTTTCCACCACTCTTCAGAGCCAACATACCTAAATGAAAAGAGGAGGAGAAGGAAAAAAAAGCCAATGTTTTGCACTTTATCATTTACAGTTTTCAGCCACCTCAACTCATATAAAATCTCTGTCAAAAAGTCATCTCCTGTATATTAAAGGAGGAAAGACAGCTCTGTGCAATGCGGGAATCTAAGAGTGGTCTCAAGATTCAGGACAGATCTAAGCTACAAATATTTGCCAGCACAGATATGTCAGTCACAAATTTGATAGAGCATGACCTCTGATTATGCCTGCAGAGGCCACTGCAATACAGTTATATGAGCAAAATTGTGACACGGCTTATAGTAACACATTTTTTTTCCCAAAGAAAACCAAGCTTAGAATAAGCTATTCCAGGCAAAGCGCCATTTTGCTGGCAAAGCATCGTGTGGATGCTTCGTAAGCGCCATCCACACGACGAAGGCTTTGTACCACTCTAACGATGCCACATGGATGCACCATGGCAGCAGCATGCTGGTAACACGTATCTGGCCTCGCTGTACCCCACTCCTGCGCCTGTACTTATTGATGCGATGCCTTTTTTCTTTCCTAAATCAACATTGGTGCTTTTGGCTTGCTGAGAGGGGAAAGTACTTCTTCCCTCGCCGGTGTACTGAAGCAGCACTCAGTTGTTGCAACATCGAGCTCTCCTTTCCGAGATACTACACGTGATTATTTCCAGCCTGCAAGAGTGCCAGCTTCTGGCTGCACCGAGGGTGGGCAGAAACCTCAGGTCTTCTGTCAGGGAAAAAAAGCGTCTCCCTCCACACTGCTGACACCATCTTTTTTCTTCAAAAGGAAGCTGTTGAGCTTATGCATATCAGCCTCACGCGGAGCAAGCCGCCACATGAGCAGCCCAGCACCTCTGCCTGCAGACATAAGCAGCTCTCCTGAACACCTCGCTTGGGGCCTGGCACAAGAGCCCAGAGAAATCAGTGCAAAATTAATTCAACAGGCCTTGGATCAGGCCCACGAAGAAGCAGGGAGGTTTAAAGAGCCACACGCACAAAAGGTCAGCCCGGCTTCCTCGGTATCTGAATTGCAATTGGAAATTCTTCTTTGCCTCATGCATGTACTCTCACACCAAAAAGGAAAAGGCAAAAAGACCAAAGTGGGAAAACAGGTTAAAAAAAAAAAAAACACAGAGAAACAAGATGTTATTTCCCTGTCTTTTCTAAAAATCATTTCCTCAACAGTCATTTTTAGCACCCTTTCCCCACTGGGCTGTGCCCGAGCCCCTAAGCCAGCCTTGCTCGCCCCGCTCCCAAGGGCTGCCCCGCAGGGCTTGCCTGCAAGGGAGGCTCCTCTTCCTCCTCCTCTTCCTCCTCCTGCCCTTCTCCCCACACTGGCCCAGGTGCCCTTAAAGGCCGCAGCAAGGAGGAGGAGGAGGAGGAAGCGAAGGCAGCAGTAGGCAGCTGCCACCCTCCCCGGCTCCCCGCACCTGCAGCCCCAGGAAAAGCACGATGTGCCGCCCAACTGAGAAAAGTGGAGTGCTTGGAAGGACACTCACAGCAAACATTTCGATAACACCTTTTAACATCTTATATATATCTATAAAATGTATGTTATCAAAATGTTTATATTTATCTTATTTATCTACGTTAAACATCTCGAATTCCCACAGCAGCTACATTCAGGCAGAGTATCCAAAATGCAGCCAAACTCTCTCATCCCTCCACCAGAAGCATTCATTGCTTCAAACTTCCAAGAGCCAAACGAAGACAGAATAGACTGGAGAAAAACCACCTTTCTTTTAACCAGTCTCATAGGCTGTAGTAACCACCATGCCGTCCTGCTGCTGACGGTTGCGAGGCTGCAATTAGCTACCAGTATTTCTGTAATCTTCTATAGCATAGCAAACAGTAAACTCATTAACTGTGACATTTTTTGTGGGATTTTTCTTGGTTCATCTGTTCTGGAGGCTTATATTTATAAAGATATGGAAACCTGACAGGCTTCCTTTGTTTGTGCTGTTTTAAACAGATTCACCACCTTTCAGGGCTCATTTCATGTTTAAATACGAGATTAATAATTATGGACATACGCAGTGAGTCCCTTTTAAAGATAATAACATTTGAGGAACAACTTAATGTTAAAAATAAGAGTGACGCTCCTCCAAGCATCATCTGAAATCCCACTGCACCAATTAATATACGGGATATCGTTTAGTCTGACCACTTATCAGCACAGCGGATCACAAGGGAGACGTAATTTAAACCAGCCCTGCCTGCAACACTCTTGAAATGAAACAAATAAACTACTACAGAGACAGCTGGAACAGCACTTTGAGGCCAATTTCCACCTCCACTACTCATGACGAGCTCTGCTTTGCGCCGCGAAGTCCTATCGATTTCACTGGGTGAAGGAAAAGGGGGAGGAAGGGGGCTCGTGGTGCAGACCGCATCCCGTGGGAAGGGGGCGGTGGAGGGGGAAAGGGCCCCCGCCACCACCGGCCAGGACCCGCGGCAGCCCGGTGGCACGGGGCCACAGGGCCACACGGGTGGCTGCGCCGGGCACGCGGCCACGTCTGCGCGGGTGCCGCTGCCGTGCAGCTGAAGAGACCGAGGAGGTCATTTTTAATCCCTGTCTCCGTTCCCCCGAAACCACAGCTCCCTTTTGTTTTTTCCTGGTGCTTTCCATTTCAAAGGAACGAGTTGATTCCCGGGCATTTTTCCAACCAAGAATTTTCATCGGCCTTTCTGTTTTTCCCTCGCGCGCAGCTTCCCGCGGGTGCCTGGAAACACGCCGAGCAGCCGGGAGGGCACCGCTCCAGCCGCGGCGGGGATGCTCCGCCGCAGAGCCCGGGGCCACAGGGCGCTGCGTACGATGGGGCATCGCTAACCCACTGCTGACAAAGCCAGACGGACAGCCAGGCAGGAGCGCTGCTGAAGCTCTGCAGCGCACCTTCATCACAACTCCAACTCCAGAATATGCAGCAGCCCTAATGGGAAAGGGTTACGAACAAAAGAAAGCAGACATTAAGTTTGGTGTGTCTTATCTACACCCAGCTGTGGGAAAGCAGGAAGGCACTCGATTATCACTTTTCATACAGGTTTTAACACGCCTCAACATATTCCCTGCCTCTTAAAAAAACATGAAAAGGAATGTATAATCACTTTCGCAGGGCACCTTTCCGCTCCAGCTTGCAGAGTCTGCCCTGCATGTACTTTTCCCATCGCAACGTAATTTGCAAAACATTTTACACAATTGGCACCTTGAACTTTTAAAGGCAAACAGCTTCCCCCAGCCCCACCAACAAATTAGGCAGAGGCTCCCATACTCACCAGGAAAAATGCCCTGGTAAAATTTGAATGCATAGTTGAAAGAAAAAAATAAGTGTGAAATGGTTTGTTTACAGAGGAGATGCAGGAAACTCCGGCCAAACGCGGTCATGGCTTCTTCACGCCTCCACTGGAAGCAACACCTCCTGCTTGGGAGCCTCCGCTTGTGCCGGGCTCCTCGTGGCTCTGGCGGGGAGGGAGAGGCTGCTGGTTCGGGGCTTTCAGTCCAGCAGTGCTTGGGGAGCCCAAAGAAAGCACGTACACAACGCGCTGCAACCATTTCTTAGCGTCCGCTGCACTGCCCACCGACACGCAGACATCTACGGGAAACCCAAAGGGGATGGTCCTCTCGGTACTGCAACGTAGAAACCTTTCCAACAGGGACCTAACTGTGGGCACGCGGAAAGCGATGCCAACTGTCTGCTGAATAATATGAGAGTGTCTCTCGGAGCCATTCATAAAACCTGGTACTTAACGTGAGGCACAACTTTTTGCTGAAGCATTAAAATAAAAATGAAAAAAAAAACCACCAAAATCAGAACATTAGGAAAGGCAGCTAATGAGATTGGGAATATCAGAATGGGAGGATAAATGAGGGATTGTAATTAACATCACTAATGAGCAAGAATGCTGGAAAAACTCTAGGAAGGCTCTGTGCGGGGTTTTATATGCGCTCACGGTAGCCCTACAACGTTCTGTTCATACAGTGCTGCACTTACACATGAGATTTTAGAGTACAGTCCAATTTTTTAAATTTATGCTCGGCAGTTCTATTTTGATCTTCCTCCTTAAAACCTGACTTCCAACCACATTTTGAAAAGGAAATGAGTTGTCTACTTGTCTCAACAAGTGAGCAACACCTGCTCTGGCGCTTTTGGTTTTACTGTATTGTTTGGGTTTTGTGTGCAATTTTTTTTTTAAAGCCCAACCTAACAGGCTAAGGGAAAAAAAGGCCCATAACCAGTTTGGGGAACAATAGAGCAAAAGACTTCATTCAGTCAGTCCTTTGTTTTCACCAAACATATCCTGACATTTCTCTGTCAATACAACATGAAAAATGCAGAAAATGCAAACATAGGCGGGACAGTGCTTCAAAAGGAAAAGGTGCAGCCCTGCTTTGGATTCCAGTTTCTTCTGACAAAACCTATATTCTGGGATATTTCTGTATCATCAAGAGACCTTCTTACTGAAACTTTTAACAAGAAGGGAAAAGGCAGCAACATCCTGCTTGCCAAGTGTAATTTATTTGTGCGAGTTTTCCAGAATCCATGTTCTTTTCCCCACAGAAATCTGATGCCCACTTGCAAGGAAGATATTTAAATGCCATAAAATGGGACCTGAAAAAAAACTCAGCACTAGTGTAATGCAAGTTGGCTCGAGGGATGTTTTTATATGAACACTTACACAACTGAATTTAAGCATTGTCCCGTAACGCAACATCAGGGTCTTTTTTCAGCTATCACCCTGACAAGTAACTTTATTAAAAAGAAACGAGATTAAAAAATTATGCACAGTTCCAGACAGAGTTAACCCATAACTCATGTGAGCAGCTTGAAGCATGGATCAATGCAAAGCAAGGATTGCTAGTACACAAATCAGCAATGAAGCCATCCCTGTGCTAGTTTTTTAGTGAACTTTCAGATGAAGATTAATGGAGACAAGAGGACAGCTCTCAGTTTAACCTGTCAGCCAGTAACTTCATCCTAAATTGAATTATGAATTGTTGATCCCATAAGAACGCTACTTATACATTTTCTTGCGGCGTACACCATTTAAGATGCTATCCATCAAAACGAAACAGAAAATAATCTTTGTGTCAGCTGTGTGTGATTTTGCCCAATTAATTCATTAATGGAGTTTGAGGGAAATATTCAGGAGAAGAATGCAACATGGTGTGAATAGATAAACAAGATGTCCCAGTTGTACGTATTTTCTAACTTAGCTTGTATAAAAAACAAGTGTTAAATAACAAAACTGAACAACTGTAAATGCAGTTCTTGGTATGTACCAACCGAGAGACGTTGAAAGCCACTGCACAAAAGTACAGGCTACGCGCACTGGAAGGGGCTTGAATCTGCACATAGAGAAGAATAAATCAGGATCAATCACACTCAATATCATGACAGCTAACCATAAATCATAATTTAGCTGACGTGATACCAAACATGACATCCTGAACTAGACTGGCCATGAAGTTCGGAGCGATGTCACATGAACTAAGTTGATGCTTCAGTATCAAGCTTAAACGCACTAAAATTTTGTTTGTTAGGCTGGCCTTAAGTAAAACCTCAAAATTCTATCAATATCTTCAAATCCATATAGACGGAGAAACACTCAGGCAATAACCACCCTGCTTTTCCCCAGAGATCACAGTGCTTTTCACGAACGAAGCCAGGAAGCAATTTTACATGCCAAGCCAGTAAACAGAATTAGATTTAGAATTAGGAGATTAATAATTCCATTATTAATAAGGGAAAATGACGGAAATAATTAAAAACTAATAATTGTTATGGAAAACCTGCTGACATATTTGTTGGTTTTAAATTAAAACAGTTTTGCGCTGGACTAACAAAGAGTTGTATTTAGAATATTTTCAGCACTCTCTTACTAAAAAAAAACACTTAAATTTACTGCATTTTTAATTAAAAGAATAACCTACAGGGCTTGCAAGAAAAAGCTGGTAGAGCTTTAAGGCTCTTTACAGATTACCCTGCGCTCTTGGTTCCATCAGAAGTTAATATGAACATCTACAGGAACTTCATCACGTTGTTCAAGTGAAGTTCAAAGCACTGCTTTTACTAACACAAAATTTCAATAGCGCAGTATTTTCTCCTTTCTCCTCACGCCTACATTTTGCTGTTTCATGGCTTTGCCTCAATCTTTCCACCTGCAGCAAGGGATCATAAATATCAAGGGAAGGCTGGTTAGGGTGCGGCACCTGAAAGGATCACCATGGGCGCACCCAAGCGCACTGCTCTGATTTTAATTCTGGCGTACAGGCTGAGCAGTTCAGATGCTGCTTTACGAAATACCTCGTCACCACCGCTGCAGGGGTGGTAACAACAGAGGACCAGCATGGACGGCTGCGGGCAGTCAGTGCTTCAGTGCCCGGCTTCATTTGCTGCTGCAGAAGACAACACCCTTAGCTACCTTTTCTTCTGCACTTCTGGGACCAAGCGCCCCACGTAAACGCCACGCACGGCTGCTGCCGGATCCTACAGCCCTGGTGCACACCCCAAACTCTTCTCAGCTAGTGGGAGCTTTAGACACGTGAAGAAACCTAACCCTGGTCGCCGTGCCACCTTTTTGGCAACAAAACAAAAAAAACTCATTTCTACTGAGATTTTGTACACAGACACAGTGACTTGTCCTCCCTGGATGCGGCTCCACCAATGCGAGGGCACCTTCTGCTGCTACAGCTGACTCTCCTTTCCACAGGAAAATAAATGCCAGTGGTGCTCATGGTACCACCAAAACCGACCACGCTGAATGAGGAGAGGGAAACCTCACCATAAGCAGGGAAACTCTCACCTGGCGAGCCCATGGACCTCCAGGTGTCTCCAGAGGGACTCAGCTCTCTGAGCATCCTCCAGGATCACTCCTTGAGGAGCTGGCTGTCCAACTACCACTGCACAGCCAAATGTGCATACACATCTCTGACAACAGCCCAAAGAAAAAGGCTGTCTGCACCGGTCTGTGTCAAGTTGGAAGCATAGATGGTCACCTAGTCCAAAAAACACTCAATTTCTGCATAAAATCATGATAACCCAGCCCAGCCCAGGCACACGATTTGTACGCCTTACACTGTCAGGGATCTAGCTCTTCACATATATTTATGGTTAATCCTTTCAGCATTATTACAATGTCATAATGAAAATAAAATAATGGCTTTCAAGAGTAGCTGTTGAGATAACTACATTCAGCCAGAAACAATCAGAAACCTTGAGTCCTCAAATTCACGATTTACAGTGATCAGCTAATGCTGACAGGTAGCACTTCAGAACACATTCGGTGCTGCTGAATAAATTCGACAACACGATACAACGCTGTCCCATCAGGTAGACCCATTTTCTGTCATTAGTCTGATAAAATAACCTGCAGTACTTACATCGGGCATGATCATGCTCCTGTTGTTTTCCTTACGCTTCGACTGTTGCTTATTTTCTCATACTCAAAAAGATTTTAGGAGAACAGTCAGATCAGCTGGGGCAGGGATGTTTTTTCAAAGAGGGGCATGTGCCTTTAAAGCTGCAGCCCCTGTTTTTCCTAAATTTTTAAATTCCAGAGGATTCTGTTCCATTGCAAGCTAAGAATTTCAGAGTGCAGCATCCAGGCTGACAGGTTATTGGTTAATTTAGTTGTGAAGCTTAAGAGAAGGCCATATCTTACAGCTAAGGTACTAGATTAGGGCTCTACTCTCAAATTTAATTCCATGGATTCACAGGCAAGTATCTCAAATCTCACTGCATCTCAAATCTGCTTTTACAGATGGAGAAAATACTTTCCTGTATCACTGAAATAAAGTGAGAATAAATCCATTTATATAGGTGAGGTACTCAAGCAGATGAAGTGGTGATGACAAATATCTAGTTAGATAGGAGGGACTGTGCTCAACACTGCATAATTTCATCAGGGCATCAAAAAAACACACCATCATTTTACTTCACATAAAAGGCCTCTCTAAAACTAATTGAAAGGAATCATATGCACCTCCTTAAGAGATGATGGGAATTAGCCTGATACACAGACTTGTAGAACCCACTCAATTACTTCAAAGTAATATTGCAATAAACTGTAGGTCAGGCATGGTAGAATATGAATTGCTGGCCACCAGCATTCATCTACTAGGTTTTAAAAAAGGAGGTCGGAAGAAGATAATCCTCTTACTGCTCTGTCAGTTTTACTAGCAGAGACTCTATACGTGAAATTTGGTTCAGCTTTAGCCGTAAGAAATTAATTTCATTTACCAATAATCCCAAATCTCTGCCTCTTGAGAACTCCAGCTGGGAACCTCGCTCAGCCCCAGGAGAGCCTGAAGCATCTCCGAGGGACATGCAGGATGGGGCCACCCTTGGGCACCGGCAAACTCAATACAGACCAGCCCCGGGGCTTCATAAAACCCTTCTAGTGGGGAGCTGAGAAAGTGGGCAAGCGAATTCTGCGGAGGGGTTGCAACAACCTCTGCACAAATTTATTCATTTCTGAGACCTCCTGAAGACCTTTCTAAAAAATTCACAGAAACAAGTTTCGGTACCTTCTGATATGAAGAGGGTAACAAAAAGCAAGCATCAACAAGAAGGCACAAAGTTGCCATCTCTGCCTTCCCTACCAGACTCTGAGCAACATTAAGACATGATTAATGCCTTTCTGCAGATCACAGTGAGGCAAGAAATTGTCATTTATAGAATGAATCGGTAGCTCTGAGAGGAATAAAACGTTCTAAAAGCTTTTATCTTCACATATTCAAATACTTAAGTTTTTCAGAGTATTCGGTAAAAGTATAACTCTAAATACCTGCTCAAAATGTTTTAATCCTTAATTTCTTCTCATCAGTATAACACAGTACCAAAACCTATCTTCTCTTGGATTTGTTCTGCTTCTCTCTCCGAATAATTTGGGACCGAAGCACGCAACAGAGAAGTTGGTGGAAGCAACAGGTGGGCAGAGGTTTCGAAAATCCAGTGCTGTTCCCTTAAGTGACTCGTTTTAGGACTCAATTAGCAAAAAGTGCATTAAACATTAAAGAGATTCCTGCACAGAAATAGCTCTCTGCAGCTGGCTGGTCTCAGTGCATTTAAAGTCAGATGTTCACTCTGATGAGCAGGTTCAAGACTTTTAAAAAGCTGGCTATCTGCAGCTTGCCTGTAATCTTGTCTAAATTACAGGCAAGCTAAGGATGGCCAGCTGCGCTTCTCCTGAGCATGCTGTGCAGAGGAAAACCCCACAGCTGGATGGGGGGTATCCAGCGATCTCAAGCAACACCGGCTGGGGAACTACTTCAAAAACAGGATTATCAGCCTGTAGACTCAGGCTAAGCATGGTAGGAACAAGCACAGTTGGAGCAGGCTCTGGTGGCAAGCAATACGCAGCCCCCCAAAGCCAGCAAGCCCTGGAGCTCAGACTAGGGCCATCCAAGTGCAAGGCTGCATGTCTTTAGACTAGAGGCTGGAAGGCAGGGCTACGTCTTGGAAATGAGGTCAGCTGAACCCAAAACTGACTCCAAGGCAAGTCCTTGGGCTTCTTGTTGCTATTTCAGAAGATGGCTCCGAGCTAAAGCAATTCAGGGTAAAATGCATTGGAAACATGCAAAGCATATTCAATAAATATCAGAAAAAATGTTGTAAACCTTCCTTAATCCTCAAAATCTGGGTGTGAGGAGCCAACTTCCTTTACAGAGGAACTGAGGCACCAAGCAACTATACCTGAACTTTAGGCAAATCATCACTGGCAGGAATCGATCTCCTACTCCAACCACTAGACCACACTTCCCTCTAGAAGAAGCACTGTTTCATCTCTTCAGAAAATCAACACTGAAACCAATTTAAAAGTCAAGGTTGGTTTTTGTTGTTGTTGTTGCTGTTTTTAATGGGGAAGAGGACGGAAAGGAATCCAGCAAAGCCCTGAAAGCAGCGCAGAAACCTTAAGGTTTACTTACCTAACCTCACTTAATAAGTGTAAATTAGCGTTATGTTCTTGTCTCACGGGCACAACACTCTAGCTCCCCAAACAGCACCACAGATGAAAAGCAACCCCCAAACCCTGAGCTAACAACAGCCTCCACTGGCACCTCCAGCAGGAAAGCCAGTCTCCGAGGAATAAGATGCCACCCTCGGAGAGCAACTTCATAGCTCTTTGCTACTCTACATCAACCACACACTGCAGCGTACTCAGGCTTTTATTATCATGTCATCTCTGCAAATTTTAGTATAAAGGATGTTATTTTTTCTCTTAATAGATTTATTTCCAATTTCGTCTGCCTCACCACTCACTGACCAGGAGCTGTGGTTTAACTCGGCCCCTTCAGTTAGCCTTCAGACTTCCACCTTTTTTGCCCCTGCACATTTGTACTTGGCACCGAACAAACATTTGTTAAAGCACTTCACTGTTTACATTCACAAGATACATTTCTCCGATGTTCTACATCGCTGAACTATGCAAAAATAGCATACTCCACTGACATACTTCCTATACATTTTGCAGATTGTTGTATCTGCGTTTTACATGCACAAGAGACGTGTTCCGTTGAAACGTTTTTCTTCGAGACACCAAATTACGTCCTGAGAATTTACCATTTACCCTGCTGTACTGATACTGTAGTTGCATCTGAAAGCTCCAACGTGGAGTAAAATCAGAGTTCCCAACTGCTTTACCATCACACAAGGATATATGATCCTCAGTCCAGGAACTCTCACACAGCTGTAGTTATTTTCCTTATTGTCGTAGATTCAGACTGTCAACTATTTCACCGACATTTCTTCGGTGCTGGCAGAGGGATAGCTACACTGTGCCTCACGCAGCGGGGCAGTCCCAGCTCCCACTTCCCATGGCACCTAATACTTCGGGGGAGCCAGCCCGCACCATTCAACAGGCTTTCAGCAGGCATAAAGTGGCTCGGCCTCCTCCCGGGAGGATTAACCAATATATAACCCGACGAGACTCCTGCCCACTGCAGCGTTGGCCAATACGCTCGGTTCAGAGACAAACCTCAATTTCTAGCTCGCTCGCTCTCCTCCAGTTCCATCCCTTGTTCCAAATCCTTGCCCTTTCCTGCAATAGGTCCACTACCAGCTTCTCCCTGCCCCTTATCAAACACCTCCCTCTTCTTTCTCCAGGCGACATCCATACGACCTTGTCCACAGGTCCCTTCATCAGGTGGATCCCATGTCCCCAGGTCCAGCCGTGCGACTCGGGGCACGGTGCCTTCCTCCTGCCTGCTGCCCTCCAGCTCCTGCCGGCTCCCTGGTGGGCTGCCACCCACAGATCACCAGTGGGAACCCGGCATCGAGCCTGCTGAACACTCCATCAATGTCACCAAGCTTTCAAACAATTGCCTTTTCCCTGGAAAAGGAGAACCCAATGGGGACAGCCATAAGATTCTCAGAAACATGATGTTTCTTCATTAGCAGTGAAGCACCATGAGCACCAACGAGACCGTAGGAAGAACGTCCCTGCAAAGCCTCCACTTCCAAATAATCCTGCTCCCTTCTCCCAAAGACGCATCTCCAGCACTGCCCACCCTGCAGACTTTTTTGCTCTCAAAGCCATGCTCCCAAAACGCCTTAATTTCTTACTTTTCACTTGCCCTGAAGCACAAATCAGAAGGTAACTATGCTATATGCTGCAGTTTTCTCACGCTCCTCAGGAACCCCAAATGGCCGTGTTCTGCTTATCCCCCGAGTTACTTAAGGTTATTTTGAAATACAGACTCCGCAACATCTAAGCAGATGTGCAACTTTGCCCACCTCGGTACTGCCACTGGCCTCAGCCATGGCTGCAGAAAGGCTGGAGGTCACAGGTCAGAAGAATGGCCCTGGCTGTCCTCCAGCCAGCAGGCACAGCAAGGAACGACAGGGGCTCCCAGGGAAACTGAAGATGGGTCCAAAGCCTTTGTCTAACTCTGGATATTTATACAAACTTACCAAGTCCAGGTGGCTCAAAACAATTGACTGCATCTACCTCCTGCTCAAAAAACACTTGTTCCTTTTAATTTCCCTTAAAAAAAAAATCTAAAACTTTAAGATACGCTCAGGTAACCATGTCAAGCATAAAGACCTGTTTTAAACAGTAAACAAAAGCTGAAATGTCATGCATTCATTCATACGCCTCCAGGAATGACAGCTTGAAGGAACATATCAAATACTATGACTCCCCAAATTCAAAAAAAAAAAAACAACAGGCTGGTAAATTACAGTGATTTTTCATTCCATAACAAAATAAAAAAAAAATACTGCTTCCCAGAAAAAGATTACCAAGAAATCATCCAGATGTTACTAAAGCATTAAGACTGATACGCTTCGAGAAGATAAAAGCAGAAAGGAAAATGATTCCCACTAGCGTTTTTATCAGAAGTTTAGTCCTGCAACTTCTACCTGCACCAACTTCTGTATTCTGCCTTGAATCTCACACCAAGGCTATGTGCATTTCTGGTGCCTGCTGCCTATGCTCATGTCTCTTACAGCAGCACCTTGCTAACTCCACTCTGGGATGCAATAAAAGTCAAGAAAAACACAACCTGCCTCCCACTTAAGGGGAAAAAAAAAAAAAAAAGGAGAAAAATATCATTTTTGTTGTTGCAGTTGTGCAGAGGGGAAAACATAGGATCTTTTGTCACTGTTAAAAAAAAAGAAAAAAAGAAGGCACATTAGTCATTTTTAAACAAAGCAACCTTTGGCGTGTATTACAAACCACTTGCAGTGAAAGTCATCAGATGGTGGCAAATGTTTTCCGTAACCACTTCAATTCACCGCATAAAACTGCGGCGATCGGTCAACAACTCCCCCTCCCAAGGACCCGGGCGGCAGCCCTCACCCGCGGGTCCTGCCTCACCAGGAGAGGCGAGCAGCTACCTGCAGAGCGGCACGGGCACGGTGGCCTCTCTGCAGCTGAGGAGTAGAGGACAAAGTCGGCGTGCTCTCATGCAACCTCTCTTTTGGGGTCTTCCAGGTCTGCAAGCAAAAGCCTTGAGGATGCCTCTGGTCTCCTCCTCCTGCCCCGGACACGCCACAGGCAACACCCGCCAAGTGCCATTCCTTATACAGATGCATTTTTTTAACCTCAGACTGATTGGTCACGTTCACCGATTTCAAGTTGGGAAGCTTATGCCATCCGGTTAATGTCATTCAACACCCTGGCTTTGGGGGTTTTGGCAATATTTAGCGTAACCCCACACAAATTATTGAAATTATTTTAGCTTTTTCCAGCTAGGCGCATCAGTTAACATGCAAGAAATGTGCCTATCAAATAATGCGGGCCAGGCAAATTTTGTTTGCAGCAACGACGAAATATTCCGTCTCTTGCACACCCCAGACGTGCACAGAAAGCCCCCCCTTCCTGACCAGGACTTAGGCCCCCTTCCTGCCTTGGTGACCAGGCACAACCCTCGGGTTGCACACCCTGCAGCCTTCCCAGCTCCCTCCTGGGCAGCCTTGCACAACAGGCAGCCTTCGTCTCTCCATTTAAATGTCTCAGGGCCTGGAGCACGCTCTTAATATACCTTCCCCACCCAGGTGAATGCAAACGAATAGCAAGACAATTTTCAGCTGGGAAGTAGACAGCAGAAGGCTTATTTATTTCTCCTCTGACTTGACAACTAGAGATCCTCGGTTCAAGATGCACACAGCGTCGTCTGCTCAACTGTGAACATCCCAAAGGCAGATTCTCAGTTTTCCACAACAGTTTCTAACACAAGCTGTGAAGCCCTCCGTCACCGAAAGCCCAGCCCTTGCTGGAGCAGGAGCCACACAGCAACGTGCTGCACAGAAGCTCCGTGCATTCTCCGAACACGGTGGAGGCACATGTTGACTCAAAATCTGCAACCTTTCCTTTCCTTTCCTTTCCTTTCCTTTCCTTTCCTTTCCTTTCCTTTCCTTTCCTTTCCTTTCCTTTCCCTTCCTTTCCTTTCCTTTCCTCCCCTTTNCCTCCCCGCCTCTGCTACTTCCTGGGCTTCCAAGCACCACTTCCTGGCTTCCCACAGACTGCTGCAGACTGGGTCTGGCAACTTCCGTGACTCACCCCCCCGCAGTTGTTATTCCCCCCTGCCTGCTTCAAAGAGCCTTATCTTCAGAGGGTCACCCTCAGCCCCAGGACCTTATTAGCACCTTCAGTGCTTATTATTCAATACAAAATCCCCTCACCAAGTGAGACGTTTTCTCGCACTAGCTGTACGAGACTGGGCCTACCAGCTCCAAACTTGTCGGAAGGGAAAACAGAAATGCAGCGTAACTTCCACGGGAAAAAACGTTTCTGCCTCTTCTGCCTCTTCAGAAGGCACAACAGCCACCACCGCCCATCAGCACCACCTCTATTCCCTCCCCTCTGAAGAGGGAGCACCCCTACCAGGGCTCTTACACACGTGAACTTTCCTGTGTCCACAAGTAATCCGTACGCCTGATCTTTTGACAGACCCAAACCGTTCCTGAAACGTCCCCGTCTGCAGGCACTCATGCCATTACGGCAGCGTTCATGCATGCAAGGTGATCTGCGGTCAGACCCAAGCCAGCCACTTAAGCTTGGGGAGCTGCTGCTCATTAGCTGTAACTCAGTTACACCTACGGCAACACAAGGTAATGCAATTTATCCCATACCTCTCCCGGTGAAGCTGCACTACGGCACATTCACTGTAACACTAACAGCACACACACAGTCACTGCAGCTCAGCTAATGCTTAGCAATTTGTTAAACTCTATTAACGACGCTGAGTTTGAGCTCTTAATCACTCCATAACCAAGACCAGCTCTAGCCAATATTAGAAAGTGCAGCAGTTAAGACACTGCTGGTCTTCCACAAGCTAACCTTCAGCCTACCATCCCAGACCTCATTACTGCCAAGACCATCAAAGACACAGAGGGAGAGCGGAAATTGCTGCTGGCGCGGGCAGGAGCGAGTGAGCCCATTCAACCTCCCGAGCGGGCTGTGTTCGAGCCGCAGCAAGGAGCCGGGACGGGGAGCCCTCGGAGGAGCACAGCGTGGCTGCCCAAAGCCCGGGTGCAGGCGCTGCCCGCACCGTGCAGCAGGCACCGTGGTGCAGCGCCGCTCACCGCCGGGACCGCTTGTTCGCTTGGCTTTGCGAGGACGTTTTGAGTTACCTGAGAACATCATATTCCAAGTCTCACTGAAAGCATAATTGGGAGCTGGAAAAAGCAATCGCATTTAAAAGTACATTGCAGTGAATCAACCGCATGCCCGTTTGCCTGCAAGCCTCTCGCAGCAGCAGCCGCTGTGCTGACCAGCGGGGCTCTGTTTTCAGTGCCTCTGCACGAAGGTCTGTACAGAGGCTGCGTGCAGAGAAATAAAACGACTGCTTCCCCCTGGAAGAAATCGGGGTTTGATATTATCACAAAACCTCTCTGCTCCTTCAGGCTTTTGACACCATCCCACAGAGAAAGCAAACAAGCAGTGGAGAGCCAGCTTGCTGAGCTAGGGAAAAAGGATGCTCGTGTTTGTTTACGATTCAATCAAGACTTGAGACGTTGTAACCAATAAGGAGACAAACTACATTTTGGTTCCAGAAACCCTTAAATCTTATGCGACCTATGTCTTGTGAGGCACAATAAAAACACAAATATTTACGTGAAAACTTCCCTTTTTCCTCTCCTTCTGCACTGTTCACAGTACAGCTGGGCTAATCCCATTTCCAGTGCTCTGTATCCTGACCTCCTTAAACAACCCCACACTAGGATGTTAAAACACTCTAATCTATAAATAATGTACTCCTCTCATCCAGCAATGGATTACTGTTCCATAAAACTCACTGGAACATACCACGTAGTCTCCAGTTTAACAAAATAATACTGAGAAAGACATCAGCAGAGCCGCCCTCTTTCTTGCTCAAATCTTTCAAAGATTTGACAAGATTACTTCTGCATTTAATTTTGCTTTTTTAAAAAACTGTTATGGATCTGGTGTTTTAATCCGGTGACCTCTTTTTTTTTCACCTACCAAAGAGCTTTTATTTTTCTGCATTATTAATCCTCACAGCATGGCAAGAGAGCAGCACTGGCTAACTAACCAAAGCCAAAAGCTAAGGGGCAGTGATAAAGGGCCCTCTGCTGCCACGGGGTCTCAGCATGCATGGTGGGGCAGCACTCTACACCCATGCCACTCTGCTGCCCCACGTGGGGAGCTCCTCCTTCCCCACGTGGGGAGCTCCTACTTCCCCCTTGCTCATCCTCCTGCCCCATGCCAGCCCAGACATTCACTGGACCCTGCGCTGGACCAGTCCAGGCCACTGACTCCGCAGGGAACTACACATATTTTCCTTGGGGTTCACCTTCAGACAGCCCTTATGTGTGACTCAAGCCATAATGTGTAGCTTCATTTAAAGATAAATGCATCTGCTCAGAAGACCGATGTCGAGTAGGCTTGCTCCCACTTCTGCGCTCCCACAGACTGCAGTGGTGCAAAAGCAATGCCTGCCCTATGCCACTGAAGCCAGCAGGAATCTCACCACCAATATCCCAAAGCAAGAGCATAAAGCTAAAGCAAATGCTTAAATGATGCAAATTCGTGGTTTGGCAGATTTATTCCCAAGATACATTCTGGAAAAATAAAGTGTTCCTGCCTCAAAACAAGTTGGAACCCTCTTGAAAACAGACGGGCACCCTTTAAAGAGCAAGTTCCCCTAGGAAGGGTAAGCGAGCACGCCACACTTCTGCACTTGATCCCTTAGCACCATTTGCCATGATTAACACAGCAGTCTTCCACACATTTCTCATAATGCACAGATCACTTCTAACTCTGAAAGGACTGGGGAAAAATAAGCAACCCACCAACACCCACGAAACCTGCTCCCTTGGCTCTGTAACACCAATCACATGTGAACGTTTAAATCACCCCTGCAATACCAAAATGCTGTCAAGGGAATTAATAGCTGCCTTGACACTGGGTTTCTGGTATATTAAATGAAACAATTAAAGCTCTAACATTTAAAACAGCTACTGCGTGACTTCATTCCACCGAAAACGAATGCATTACACTTTGCCTCTGCGCAGGAAAATTACTCATCGCTGATAAGCTCCAGCGCAGCTCTGAATCAGGTCTGAGCCCCGCTCCTCTGAAAGAAAGCCCGTGCCCGTCAGGAAGCAGAAGCAGCATCGAACATCTCGACGGCAGCGCTCAACGCAGCGGGCCAGGAGCAGCCTGCTGCGAAGCCACGGCGAGCCGGCCTCGCGGCACAGCCAGCTCTTGCGGCTGAGCAGGTCCGAGAGGCAGCGCTGCCCGCTTGGTTGTTACTGCTAATTCTTAGTCACAGGAGTTGCAGGGCCAGGGCTCGGTGCTCACATTTCCTGTCACCAACCCAAGAATTAAGCAATTTAGATTTAAAGATAGTAACCGGTATATAAAATAAATTGGTAAGCGAGCACAGAAGTAACTAGAAAAAATGAGCAACTCGATACGGGAAAGCTTCACACAGCCCCTGTTCCTGCAGCGTTATCAGATCTCAGTCAAGTGAGAGACCCCTCGGACCCAAGCCTTTTCACCCTTATTTAAAGGCGCTACAGCATCGCCCTTCAAAATGTTTCAGCTTTCACTACCTCACAGAAACACCTAACAGAGCTCAATTCAAGTTGAAACCTTTCGCAGGGCTCATTTTAAACAATTAAAGAGCATGGCAACCTGTAATTACTGAAAATAAAGCCAGACAGCTGGAGAAGGTAAGCATCTTTAATAAGTAACACGATACTACATTTTCTCTCTGAGGGAATTTAGCTACTAAATACACAGCTCCCATTCAATCAGTTTGAGTTTTCAGTGTCTGCAACAAAAGCAGTGTGCTTTTGTACCTGCGAGCAGCACAAACCCCGTGAAAGGGAACAGCAATTGACGATCCTATTAAACGTGACTTAGAAAAAGAAACTTCTCCATCCATGCTGGAAAAAGATGCAAGTTGAGAGAGAAAAGCCTTACGGAGGTTCCCAGACATGCTGCATTTTGGACAACACAACAACGCAACAGCCCACATACATGCTTTACAGCCTGAGCTTAACTGCTGTCCATCCCCTAGCCCGTCACACAAAATGCAAGCAAAAGTTAATACTGTTTGTAAAGCAGCTTACCGTTCATCATCAATAGCACAAACATTTTTGCCTGTTGTATTTCACAAGCCCTCGCTGCCAGTAACAGAAAGGAGGAAGCGTCAGCGTTTCATTCCCCTTCTGGTTCAGAGTGGGTGTAACTCGTTAAGTTTCATGCGAAGATGAGATGGGTCAATTGGGTGTGTTTGAAGGTTTGGGTTTTTGCCATCCCTCCCTCCCTCGCTCCCTCCCTCCCTCTCCGGTTAATCCTTCCCGTCGGGCTCTCCAGGCGAGTGCTGGCTCTGGCTGGTGGGAACTGCTGCCACTCAGCCCGCTGGCTCCAGAAGTCCGAGTTCCCCAGGACACCCCTCCAGAGTGTCTTTAACTCACTGGTCTGACGTGGGGCAAGAGTAGCCCGTAATTAAAACACCCAGCCCACCGACAGAGGTGACTTGCCCGTCAGCTACATGGGAAACAGCCATGTGGTCCCCTTCATCGCCTTACTAAACTGTACCATACTCAGGGTTTAATCGCATTTTCAGGGAACAATTCTCCAGTGAGACATAAAATAAAAACTTCTGACCTACTCTGCACCTTTTGTCATTGTCCTCGACACTCTTACATCCTGAAAGATCTCTCCCTGGGTATTTATCCGGACTGTGGCTCTCTGAGAGTACACACATACCGAATTGTCTCACATTAAGCTGTCTACTGGTGCAAAAGTGCTTGCAGGATCAGGAACTAAAGAGATTTAAAAACTGCACGTGGATCAGGTATTTCTTAACTCACTGCTTCTACATAACTGTCTCTGAATTCCGATTTGAGCTGCGTAGTCCTCAAAACCAGGATTCTTTAATGGTTGCTATAAGTAAGAAATACAAATACAAACCCTGAAACAGCTGTGTTTATCCACCAACTTCCCCTATTTTGACTCTGCACCCAATTATAAGGGAGAAGAAAAACAGGTATCAAAACTACTCTTGGAATGAAGTAGACAACAGTAATTATTTTTTACAAACAGAAATCACCAAATTAAACAACAAATTAACATCTACAGCTCCGCGTGATACTTCAAAAACACAGAGCATTGAGTGATAACCATATTCTTGCCATTCTGTCTCTCTCTGCAACTCAGCAATAACCACAAACTCGGAAAGTAACAAAATCATTACAAAAAGAAGAAAAAATGACAACAGATACATGCAGGACCCCAGCTCTTCCCCAGGTTTACATGCACACTTGTGCAACTGCAGTGAGTACACAGCTACAGCGAAGCTGTGAGGCTCCTCATGCTCAGGTGCTACGGATGCTGGAGGACAGGACAGGAGGAGAGGAGACTTTCCGGGGTCAGCCAGAGACGAGGCAGTTGGACAAGTGATCTGACTTGGCACAATCATTGTTATGCACCCCATTATCAGAAACAGGCATGCAAGCTGAGTCCACTTGTACAACAGTCAGTTTTTAGTCCACTTCAAACAGCAGGTTTTGTTCAACTCCATGTCTAAACACTTGCAGCGTCAGATCTTTCCAATATATCTGCCCACGCTTAGAAACCACCAGGTCCCCCGGCGGCTGCAGGCACTCCTGCTAAGCAGCAGAGCCCTCCATCTCAACAACAGAAAAGGGCTGAAGGAGGGATGGGACTGGATACATGTTTGGAAAAGAAAGCAATGGAAAGACCAATCCTCAGCCTTACAGCTAATTTGAGCACAGAATAAGCAAAGCCAAACATCTGTGCGCCAGCCAGGAGAAAGAAACCGCAGGAAGACCAGGGGAGCGGGCTGACTCCTCCAGAAGCGTTCAGTGAGGGCGACCAGCAAACCCCGAGAGCGAGCGAGCAGGTTTGGCAAGTCGGGAGTGATTCAGGAGGCGACGAGCTGCTCCCACCTGCCTCCAGGTTCACCGGGGCACACTCACCGTCTTCAATGCATTCGAACAGCCCAAAAGGCAAAACCGCATTCGGAGCTCTCATGCCATCTGCGCTTAGTCACCAGCATCAAAATGGCTTCGCTGTTACACAGAAACCGGTGTGTACGTATACACGCGCATGCATACACACAAGCTCCCTTAGATACAAAGCAATTACTCTCAAGTCCTAGAGAAGAAGCACATATGCTTACAATGACAGATTGAAAGCGATTGTCTGAAGTGTTTTTCAGCTTAGGTCTGAACGAGGCACACCCTTTTGCTGCAAGCCTTAAATGGATTTGCATTTTGCCACAACAGTTTGTGACACCTTCTCCTGCTGGCTCCTGGTGACCTACAGTGAGCCCTGGGCCTGCTCGAGGCTCCCACCAAAACACTGGCTAGATGTACCTGCCTCCCCCCACGGGACACGCTGTCAGAAAGCTCCAGGCAAGCAAGGGAACAACGCAACTCAACAGGTGAATTTTAAATTGGTGCAGAAAGACCAAAGAGCAGTAATTTCACCTCCCCACCGTGACCCGGCATAAAAAGGATGACCCTCCTCCAAAACCGGGCTGAGGAACAGGAGGCCAGCCCGCGGAGGTCCCCGGACATTTCCACAGAGAAGCGACAGGGGCGGAGGGGAGGACCGGGAGCCGACGACGCGCCGCGGCGGCCTGTCGGTTCGGGCCACCAGCCCCAGGAGAACAGGCGTTTCCAGGCCTGGCCGCGCTGCCAACCCCGCTAAGCTGAGGCGTTTTGATACACGCCTTTTGATGTGGGCTTCCTCCCAGACACACACGCAAGCTTGTATAAACCGTGGTGCTCTCCTGCGCTCGGCAATTAGCGAAGACCTACCAAAACCTGTTTTGAGGCAGCCTAGCATATTCTGGGCCGGAGACAGCCGTCACCTGCAGCAGAGTGAGGGGGAAGAAGTGGCCACCAGCTAAGCCCTGCAGCTGGCAGGTCTCCAGCTGGAAGAGGACATGCAGCTGCACAAGGGGTGCCTACACTTATCCTCCCTTTCTTAGCCGAATGAAGATGACATGGACGGGAAAAGCCCCTTTTCATTCCAGCATCGTCAAAAAAAAATCCCTTCGGGGAGTCCCCAGGCTCTCCTAGATATCTAGCTGGGAGGTGGACACCCCTTTGCCGAGCCTCCGCAGAGAAGAAGGATCTCAGCAGCGTGGCAAGGTCCAAGCCAGCTGGAGGAGGTCACCGCAGGACAGTACCTCCTCAGGTGTGGAAGGAGAGGAGGTGGGCTCCCATCAGACACGAGCCAAGTCCGAATCATACATAAAGGTGTCTTCATCAGCCCTAATTAACATCCCTGGCTTCTCACACCCTGGCACACCTGCTAATTAGCACACATGAGTTAATATCATTTTAACAATGGATTACCACTTCGGGCAGAGAAATGGTTGGGAGTAACTTCAGTACAGTGACTCACTCTGAGCACAGTAGTAAGTTAAGATATGAAGAGCATCAGGGCTACGCAGACTGCATCTCTTTGAGTTACTTTACAAAGACAAGGTGCTTCAAAAATTCATGACTGTATCTGACGCACGTTCCACCTGCGCAAACAGATGGCCTTGGAGAAGCATTCTGTCTACAGAAGAGCCCTGTCTCCATCCTGCAGACAACTGGAGCCTTGCAGGTCTTTTTTCAAGTCCTTATAGCAATGCTGGTGTTTCTAATGGGGGAAACCACAGAGGACAGCGTCCTGGTCCTGGCCGCCATGATTATTGCCTGCTTTTGTCAATCCTCTGGTCAAGTGTGTTTCAGGACACAAGCCAGGGCCCAGCAGGCAATTATCATCTGCCAGGAATGACAACAGGCCTGACATGAACACTGAGACATTGATGGCCAGCTCCAGTTTCGGGAGTACTCCAAATGTCCCATAGCCACAGACCAATCTGGTGGCACAAGTGAGACGATAGCCCGACACACTTTACTGTGACATTATATTCCTTTTTCACAAAACACTGTAAACTACAGCCCTGTACAACAACCCTGGCTTCAGAATTCAAGCTGGTGCTTGTATAACCCTGTGGATAATAGATGCTTTTGGCCAAACTGTGCACTGGGGCTTTCACACCCACAAACGCCGTGTCCTGCAAGTAACACCCATACTTGTACCTGTGCAGCCTCACATATCCAGAAGGAGCTGTGACCAAGACTATTACTAAAGCAAAAGGTTGTCATTGCATAGGTAAGGACAGAGTTTGGCTTGAGCCATCTTTTATTCAATGATAAATTGAGAAGGAAAGTCAATGCAGGCTTTTTTTTTTTTTTTTTAAAGCCTCACCTTTCGAACTGGATGTCTGCAATGCAAAGACTCACAAGAGGGCACTGATGGAAAACCACGATACTACCATCGGAATCACTTCTACCCCTTCAAATTGACATTTAACACTGCCTGTCTTTACTTCGTCCAAAAAAACTGCAAACCAATCTTTGCCTGTTAAAGCATTTTAACACCATGAAAAATTATACTAGATTGAATGCATCCACACTCCCCTTTATCAGAATGAGTTTCTCAGCCTCATGTTTCTATTTGGGATTAGGAAGGGAGTTGTGAAAGGCAGGTATTGTTCAGCCACAAATAGTTCCCTTTCAGCCTCTACAAAAGTAAGCTAATGAACTGCAGGGTTTTTTTTTTCCTTTGGAGAGGTCAGCATATATATCAACTCATGGGAAAACTGATCCCAGTTGTTACACGGCAAGGCTAGCTGAAAGGTTTCTAATGAGCTACAGGGAGTGGATGCTGGCAATTAGCCAGCACACTTGCCTGCGAAACCACGAGCAACAGCAACAGGCACGCACTACTACCGCTGGAGCGACTAGAAGTTTAAGATGCGTATTTCATTGTGCCACTTGCTGCTTACAGTTCTCACACTGACTCTGCAGAGCGCGCTCGGGGAAATCACTCGCCAGCACTCGGCACGCGTCACTTCACGCGCAAAGCTAGGTCCAATCTTCACTGGAGTCGTCCAGGTGCATGCAGGCGAAACACACACCTGTGTGTATTCAGGATTGATATCTATAACAGAGACCTGCTTCTAGTCACCTAGCCTCAAGAAAACACCCACAGTCGTGAAGCTGTTCTGGACACGCACACGAGCGTGCGCACGCACACGTACCCAAGGCTGCTCCGAGCTTCTGCAGCCCCCAGCACCGGTGGAGCCTAGGGGGTGCACGAGCCCCTCCGGGCGTGCGCGGGGGCTCCAGCCCGAGCAGCGGGTACGTGCAAGCCGTGCACCGGTGCTCGCTCAGGGCTGGCCGCAGCCGGCGCCTGCCAGCCCCCTCAGTCCATACCTCCGCTGCCGCATGGTGCAACAATACGCAAGAGCTTAACGAAATCGGGACCGCTTCCTTTTTCGACGGGAGGAATGAAGGAGGAACATTTTATTCAAGAAGTGTAGTCCAAACACCTCCTCTCATTTCTTTGAAAGAAACTACGCAGTAGCTGCTGTCACTTTCTTGCTATGTTCTGACATGCTTCTACCACAACACTGCTGATGGTTTTAATTTGTTGGAAAAAATCAATTCAAAATGAGTGACAAACTGTACACTGATGGTGATGCTGCCAGGTGATGGATATCATAGGTTTACACTAGTTGTCAAAATTTTTCAACGCTAAAAATAGGAATCACAAGCTTTTGGATTCACCATGCTGAAGTATTAAGCACACGGGATACTCTCATGTTCAAAAAAGCCCTAAGCCACTCAAAGCCAGGTAAAACCAGCAACGTGTGACGTACAGCAGAGGTCTCTGAGCTTTATTTATTTTCAAAAGAAAAAAATCAGTACATTGCCATGTGAAATTTCCTAACAGCCCTGACCAAAGTAAAGACAAGATGCTACTCACAACGTGAAATAAAACAGCACAACATGGGATGCAAACACACATAAGGGAAGACAAAGACAAGCTTAGAGGAGAAGAGAGAAAACACTGCATCTTGGAATCCCAGATCTTGGTCCAGAGCCCACCAAAAGTGATGGTGGAGATCTCCCCACTGCAAGCAGTTTTCAGCCCGAGGTCTCTGGACACCTTCCCAGGGTCTGAGGGAGGGATGGCTCTGCATTCCCAGGACGGACGAGCCAACCCAGCCGCCAGCAAGACTGCTGCCAACGAAATGGCAAAGCTCCTCCTTCCCCTTCTCCCACCCCTCGCCTGCCCCGTGCCCAGCCTTGTGCTGCCACGGCTTCATCCCACCCTGCACTCCCCTCGCAGAGCCTCCTAGCAATTAGCCTCTGCCACTCTCTCTGCACCCCAAAACACTTACTGGCTTTCGCCCAGGCTCCCAGGAGGCGAACACAAGCAAGCGGACAGAGCCGTGAGGCCAGGGAGGGACAGGAAAGCCCAGGAGATGCAAGCAGGCTGCTGAAGGCTGACACTTCTACGCAAGGGATGACTTCTCCCCCAACGGTGACCTGCTGATGGAAACAGGCCTTGCAGCAAGCCACCAAACAGGAAGGTTCACGGTCATCCGGTTCACTTTATCTTGCCTGGCACAAATTCCCAAGTGCCACTGTGCTTCAGCACACTGGTTCTGCCGCACAGCACAAGCCATATACCTGCATCTGAACTGCACAGAGAGAAAACTAAGCATCACAAGGCATCACTGGCTGCGTGCCTCCATGCCCTGGTAAGATGGAAGGAGTGGTGCCGACCTCCACCTGCCCTGCAGGTGACAGGACTTCTGCACTGAACACAATTGCTGAAAGGCACTAATCCCAACAATGTCATTTTTATGGGTAAGATGGCACAGGAGAGAGGAAAAAAAAAAAAAAAAAGAGAAACCATTTACCAACCAAATCCTGTTTATTCATTTCAGCTTGCTTATTCCATCTGAGTCACCAAGATGACTAGCACAGGCAGAGTTGTCCCTGTATTAGGCCAATATTTATAGCAGAAAGAAAATGAAGCATCATAAGGAATTACTAATTAGATGTTATCATAACACTATGTAGAACTGAAGTAGCACTCCAATGTGCTTTATAAATAATTAGCAAATTAACTTTCATAATACCCCTGTGAGGCAAGTATTATCCCCATCTTCTACATGGCCAAGAGGAGAGCAAGTGGATTGCTCACGGCCATACTCCTTGAGCAGAGGCAATGTTACAACCGATGCCCCAGTACCATCATTAATACCTGATCCGGGGTAAAAACCTGACCCAAAACACATTTGCGTTAAGTTAGCCAGAGCACATGACCTGCAGTCTGTGTTTTTATGCCAACTGTGAGAGGAGAGAAGATACCCAGCCAAGTATAAAGCCCAATAGCGCCAAAAAAAAAGCACAGTGTCACAACTGGCTTAACCCTACCAAAACCTATGCCACTGCCTTAAGAAGAGAGCTCGCCCCACAGCCGCGTGCTCCCCTCCCAGCCTGTACCCCATAGCTGCTACCATCCTTCCCCCTAGCCCTCCCTGCCCCAGCGGCTGGAGGCCCCACCAGCAGGCACAGCCTCTGCCCTCTCTCCAGCACTGGCTCACCCCTGCATGTGAGCCCCCCGAGGGCCGTCATGTGTTGGGAGAAGGGGGGCAGGAACCGAGGTGGGGGGAAATCATGCCACCCGCAATAGACCCAAAGGAAACAATGCTGAGAAACTTCCCCTTTCCTAGATCCCCTTTCCAGATGTAGCTAGGAGGCAAACTGAGCACGCAACTTCAAGCATTGAGTACAAACTTCTGCTAACTGAACTGGCACAACAGGAACCACCCAGTATTACCTTTTTTAAGTGCCCATTTATTTGATAAAATCCTCATCTTCACTGATTCTAAACCCTTCAAGAAAGCAAAACAAAGATTTGCTTCTCTCTACTCCATTTTTCTACTCAGCGCCATGGTTCAGGCAATGACCTCCCCACCTTCTGTCCAGGCAGTGCTTCCCTGTGCACCTGGCTCTCACCACTACCTTTCACCGCTGCAAGCGGGCCATAACAAGTGTTCTTCCTCCCTCCCACACTGAGCTTTTTACTGAAGAAGACTACAACAGCAGCGGTGATGCCATCCGCACCCCCCTGTTCGTCACCCCCGCCTCTGCCCTCACCACGCGGGGGTGATTGGCACATCCGAAGCCGAGTCACCTTCTCAGCCGCTCATTGTCAGGCGGTGGGAATTGTAAGTCAGGGAAGGGAGCGATCCGGCAGACAGGATGAGTGGCAGAACAAACAGTCCCAGAGGTGACCGCAGGCACTTTGCTCTCTGAACTCTCCACAAAAGGACTCTGAAACTGAGGATGCTCTTCCACAGCTGCCCACACAGCCCAAAGCAGGCTCTGGCAATGAGGCCAGCTCAGAAAGTTCCCACCACTGCCCCACGGCCCCATCTTTGCCCACTGTTGCAGACCAGACAACTGGGCAGATGCAGGTTAAAGGCATGGATGGTTTCTCATTGTCTGGTCCTCCTTGTGAAGTACTCCGAGACCCTCACAGAAATAGTACAGAAATGTAAGCGGCTGCTGTTTATTTCTGCCGGATGCATGTTGAGAAAGTAGGCAGACCTGCATTTATTTTAGACATGCTGCATAAAAATAAAAGATGCTAGTTGACTGTGCATGCTCTCATTTTTAGAAAACAAGCTCCAATTTATTTCTTTTTTTTTTTTCTTCAAATCTTTATAGCCAGATGGTAAATAAATTCCTCTCAATGTCATTGCAATGAAAAGAAGCCCCAGTCTGGTTTCAACCTTACTGTACCAGAGGTACACAGGATACACAGAGTTTAGTTAATCCCTCTCTCGGGGAGTCCAGTCCTGACAACCTTTACATACAGCCTGATCCAAAGCCCACTAATGTCAGCAGAGATCTTGTCTTCAGTCTCTGCCTAGAGGGTTAGCACAGCTGACTTTCAGGGGATGACTCAAGGTTATAAATACCACAACTAGTTAGCACAACTGGACTTTCCATCCCCCAAACATCTCTGAGATTTAAGATCTGCCTGTTTTATGCCTTAGTGCCTTCCCTTTTTCTGCTTTTCCAGTTAACTTGTTCTAACTACTTTAGAGCTCTTTTCCCCCTTTTAAAAACCCATATCGAGTCATTTAATTGCGAGAGAAATACAGCTTTGTCAGAAAGTATTTGCTATTTTTATACTTTTCCTTTTTATACTCACCTTGTTCATTGCAATGACATATATCTCATATATTACCGTCTACTTGTTTGCCAGTGCTGCGCTCCTCAAAAGGAGCAAACCTTTAGCTTCAGGGCACAGCTTGTCTCTGTCTATGGTTGCTGTCAAGTTCTGCATCCATATTAATGGTGCCCAGGCTGTGTTCAGGTACACTATGTTACAGCAGTCATAAACTGAATCACTGGCAGCTTTGTCTGAATATATGGAGATCTTCCCCATGAAGATGCTTGAGGTGAGAAGTGAAGCTGGATCATGTTGCCCAGAGAGGCTGTGCAGGCTCCACCCTCAGAGGTTTCCAAGATCCACCTGGAGAAAGCCCTGAGCAGCCCGGTCTGACCCCAGAGCTGCCCTACTTTGGGCAGGGGGTTGGACTGGAGACCCCCACATGTCCCTTCTCACCTGAGCAACTCTGTGACTTACAACCCCAGGCCCAGGGGCACACTCCCAAACAATTATCAAGCAAATGCTCAAGACCGACTCTGGCAGAGGGGGCAAAACTCCACATCAAGAGGAGATCAGCCTTTCATCAGTGTTAGGTCCGCCCAGCTACGCTGCCTTGAAGCTTCCTCACAGCTTGTGGAAGGGTTTGATGCAGTCAAACCACACTTATGACAGCGACGGTTGGATCCTGCCTCCTTACAGAGCAGCTGCCAAACATGCCTACCGACCTAGCTCCGGGGCCAGCCACAGCAGCCCAACCTGTTTCAGTCCGACCGAGCTGAGGGCACTCCTAAGCAAACAGGTCTCTGCTAAACTGGATGGCTGCGAGTGCGGAAACAGCGGGTGTACTCACGAAAGCCATTTCACCCGAAAGCCACTGACTTCCAACAGAGGTTATAGTATTACCTGGTGGCAGCAGGATGAGTGCACACCTGTCTGCAGAGCACACATCTATCTACACCCTCATTCCCAGCCCACAACAGAACATATCTGGAGGACTTCTCTACATAGCATGGAGGCCAAGAGCAAAGCACGGCAGAGGCATGCTGAGATAGGATGGTATTTAGAAATGCCACTGGTGCATTTTACTTTGAAATGCTTCAAAATTACAGGAAATTGTTCAGACTCCCCCTGTTAAGAAAACAAGAAACTGAGAAGCATGACCAGGAAACACCATTTAAGTGCTGGCTCTTTTTTATGGTTAGCAGACAAGGAAAGGAGGTGCAGAAAAACAGCATGAGGAAAGCATGAAGCAACTGGAAGTGTCTTCTCTGAACTGCAGTCTGAAGTCTGACTTTCTCTTGATACCAGTTGTTCCAAACAACTATTTGGAAGAAGGCCACAGCTTGTTACAGAAAAGCAGGCAAACTATATGGTCTGTGATACTCAAACAAAGGCCCTGCTCCTGCAAGCCCACTCCTGAGTAATCACAAGTAGGTGACAACACTCAGACAACACATACATAGGTACACATGCATGACGTTACACACTCACCTTTGGAAGACTTGCGCCTAAGAGCTGACCTGAGCCTGCAGCCGCTAACCCCACTGTCACTTGACCTCTATTTTATACTTGCACAAATGTATGTTTTTAAATGCTCAGGGATGCATAATATCCTCTGAGTGATCTCTAAGAGTAAGAGTTCATACACAGATTAACTACTTAAGCAAGCTGAAGGGCAGAGACCTCCTCTCTTATACTGGCTAAAACCTTATCCTCTGACAATCAGAATCATTTCAGAACTGCTGATTAATTTTCCTCAGCTGAACTTTTTTTTTTTTTTTCCTTTTAAAGTCCTGCCTGTTCCTTTTATTTGTTTTGAAGCTTTTCAGTATTTGCCTGTTACTTGAACATTAAAGTCTGGTTTGTGATTAAATACACCATTTGGAAGCCTGACTGCAGTGCTGCCTGCTCTAAGTTTACCAACTATAAGAAGCTCTGGGAGATATCAGTGTTTCAGGACAGATGCTTCTCTGCAAAAGTCTATGTGACCAAAGTTATTTCTCCCCCTGTTCTATTCCTATTCCTTCTTCCATAAAAACATGATTAACATACAGTGGAATAGCTACATGGTATAAATAGTAGTGGGTATGTATTAAACTGGCAATAAATGAGGCAATGGAAGGGAAAACACAGAAACGCGTTGCAGAACAGTACAATAGTTTGATTTAATCAGTTGCATTAGTTGCACAAAAACAATAATCAGATATCGTAAGCTTAAGAATGTCAAGAACGCTGCACTTGTAGAAATTACTTTTATAACTTGGGCCAACTTCCCCCACTGTAGCCGCACTCAGCAGATAAGGGAACTCTTCAGACTTAAACGATCACGTTCCATGTTTTGGGGCTCAGCAAAAAACAGCTGAACTTATCTGGAGGCCAGCCGAGGTCAAGCCAACTGAAGTTGGGCCGGCACAGATGGTGTGATCATCTATCTTCTCACCCACGTCACTGACACAGGATGGGCCTCACAGCATACCTATCGGCCACAGAAACGGGGAGCCTCCTTCCTTTCCATCAGCCATGGATGAAAGCCCTGGAGAGAGCTCTACAAAAGAAGAATAAAAACCACGGAAGGCCAAAGGTCTCCTGCAACCTTCCCGTTAGGTGATCCCACAATGTGAGTGATCCAGAGCCACTCCAGAAAGAGTCCTCTTCACTTCTACCCCACTCTCAGCATAGGTTCTGAGTGGTCCTTAGAGCAGATATCTCCTGGGACATCACCCTTCAGGACACAACTGAAACAGCTCTAAAATCCACAGCAAAAAAGCACAACCCCATAGCTGGTAAGGAAGGGTTAATCAGGGATGTCAATCTATCAATGGACTTTGGAGTGAAGAATCCTAATGCCATGGTCTCCTGAGGCCCTGAGAGAGCTACACAGGTTCCAAGGTACCTCCTTGCCACATCAGAAATGACACTGACAGATAGTGCAAAGCACCAAAACTCGGAAGTCCACCAGGCCTCCAAATCCATTCAGGGAATTCTGACAGGTTAACTTTTTCCCAACACATTTTAAGCTTAAGGGTAGCAGTCTGTCTCTTTGCAGCCAGCAAACGCCATAATGGAAGCTCTGGTTAACCTGAAATGTAAGGCTATGCCCAAGCCTAACGTAGATCTCTGCAGCATGCTCAGAAGAGCTGAGAACAAAGAGCAGGGCACTTTACAAAACGTTAATTAAACTGTCTCCCTTTCTTCAGTCAGCCTTCAGCAGAGTCCAAAGGAGCTGGAAAGCAGCTGTTTTCCCAGCACTGGGATGAATTATCCCAATGCACTTGCAGGAATAGATTTCAAATTGTGGTAGGAAGCACCAGACTGCAAATGAACTTCTTCCTTCTATGTCAAAGCCTCCAGAGCTCCAGTACCTGCTGAAATCTGATCAACCATACTTACAGATTTTGCTACCTAGGACCTAATGGTGACATATTGTAACTTGAACAGACACAGAAAGCTGGTGAGATTGCTGCTAACTAGTACTCTGGTGCAGATGGGCAGTCAGAGGCCCTGGAAGACGATAAAGAAACATGCCAAAGGAAACGTAGGTGACCATATCCATGCTAGCACCTTTCAACTCATCACAACCAACAAACTTCATTCATTAAAATAAGTACGTGCACTAGCCACATTCGTACCACACAGCTTGCCTTAAGTAAAGGGATGCAAGATCTGTTGCATCTTTATTAAATGCAGTGTCTCCAGGCAGGTCTTTCAGTCAAAACCAATGTATGCAGGTGCTGCTATGGCTGTAATCTCATGTCATCTGAACCAACCCTTCCCCACCAAGAGGGAAGGGATGTGCATGCCCTTCCTACTCCTCCCTTCCCATGCACCTTATGTCAGCCCTGCAACACCATCGCTCACCAACCTGGGTGCCAGCTCCAGGGCTCTTCCAAGCCTCTGGCAAGGTAAGACATCTCTGCTTGCAAACTCAGCAAAAAATCCACATCATTCAGTTTTAATTTCGCCAGGTTCATCTTCTGACCTTTTTCCAGTCAGACTGACTCATGGGGCAGCAGAACGAGCACCAGGAGAGCATGTTTGGGGCAGCAGAGGAGGGAGACCTCCCCCTCCAGCCAGTGGCAAACTCCTGATTGCCCTTTAGCTGTCGCGTGAAGCAAAAGTCTCTGGAAGCAATGTCGGCACTCATGGCCCTGATTAAAAGGACAGCTCTGTCTCAGAGCCGTGCCTCCACCACGCTGCAGCAAAGCATACCAGGGAAATGGAGCAAACCCACAGCTAACCGGGTGAACTACATACGGTTTATATACTGGATCAGCACCTTGGTCTGATTCACAACCAACCTGGCGATGCAGCTGTGTGGCAGGGCAGGAATGCATCAAGCTGGAAACGCCAAAGACTTGTTACAAAGCCTAAGCCATACACAAACATGAAAACGTCACACGTGGTATCCCCTACCCCACACCCAAAAAAATAAAAAAATAAAAAAAAAAGAAAAGAAAAGTAATTAACTTCTGGGTTTGCTGTCAATGGTGCAGCACCTTTCAGAGCAGCAGCCCCTTTGACATTAGTCAATATTTGATATGATGGAATGGGAGAGAAAGGAAAAGAGAATTGAAAGGAAACCTTTCACATTTTTCTCTTATTTTTTTTCAGATGTGCTGTCAGTCTATACCCCAATAAATGTCTACGTATCTCTTTACAACATAAATGTCAGCCTTGCAGTAGATTGGAACCTTGGGATTACTGCACTGGCAGAATTAACATATTCCACATAAAAAACATAACATTTCATTATCCACTGTAAACTGTGCTTTCACTCCAGGGAAACTGGAAATATCACCAATTTCACTGTCGTTTTCTGTTAACAGGCTGACTGTCCTGCAATGTATCTGTACACTGGGATATTCAGTTTGATGATATATCAGTCTTCTAGTTTCATTTTTCTTTCTCTACAATGCTGAAATTTTTTAAATCTTTTTTTTTTCCCGCTTGTTCTGTTTTTGTCTTTATAAACGTGCCACACTACAAGACCACTTACTTAAAAACATACCCTGGAACAAACAAAACAGGGCATATTTGTCAAGCTGAAAATACATCAGAAGGAACTTATCATGCTCTCTGCAATAAAGGTAGAAGGCGATATAGAGGTAAGAAAACCTCAAACACGACAGGCAAGGCTCCAACTCATTTATACACACACTAGGGTCCATGGTCAATAATGAGGCACTTCAGAACTGAATCTGTTCCCTTCTGTGGTTTAAACTCACCATATTTTTCCTTCCCACTAGTAGGCTAGGCTAGCTGTAAATTCAAAGATTTGCATAAGCCACAGATTTTGTCTGTCTCTTTCAAAGGTCAAAAATTAGAAGCAGTACAAACAAACACACATGACAAATAGGCCAGCTGGCAGCAATTTGGAGTGACCACATGGAGGAAGTGTGGAGGAGAACAAGAGCAGGATAGGAGCCTTTAAAAGCCTGGGTTTTACATATATTGCAAGTTACAGGCTGCCTCGGGGGACTTTTTTTTTTTTTTTTTTTTTTAAAATCAGCTTTGTATCTTTGCAAAGATTAGTGACCAACTACCCAGATTTAGTGCTGTCATGTTTCTATAAACATTTCTGAATATACATTCTTTGATAAAAGATGCAGCTGCTGACATGATTTTTCACATAAATATTTCACTAAGCATTACATTACATACTGCAAAGAAGTCTTCACATTTTTATTTCTAAGAGACCACCCTCTCTTCTGCAGGCTATGGAGCATTGCCCTGGGACAGAGAAAGGAAGGGACGCATGAGCAGAGCAAGAGGGGGGTGAGTAAAAGCTGCAAATGGATACACAATAAGACTAATCACAAAAAAAAAAAAATGCTATGGTTTTTACTCACATTAGGGCATCACAGAAGTAAGTAGAAAGGTTGGGAAACATTTGTTGTCCCATGTAGCTCCTGGAATGGAAAAGAAAGATTAACAGGTCAGCTTCAAACATCCAGCCAGACGCACAGCTGGTGTTAATCTGCATGACCCTCATTACCTGCAACAGACCTCTGCCAAATTTTGGCAGACAAATCGCCGGTCAGATTTTTATTACTAACATCATCTCGACCTATTAACGTAGGGGGTAAAATAATTCAAATCCAAATTGCTTCTCACTATTTGTTGCTGTTTATATTTTGCCAGAGCCATGAAACCCAATTAAGTCGGTTCCACTTTTGTTTCCAGTCAGTTCACTCCAGGCGCTCAAGGCTGCAGGATCTGCGGTTGCAAATCCTGCAGGGAACAGTTACTTGTTTAAAAGCAGCTCTTTCCACTGGACTCAGGTTTAATTAATTGTACCATTTCTATTGATCTTGAGTTTTATAAAAAGCTTGGCTCTAGATGGCATGTTTTCAGCAAAATTAAATTAGGGGGCCAAATGTGGTTTAGATTGGCTCTCAAAAAACAATAAACAGAAAGCACTGACACACGTTTAAGGTAGTAAACAAAAATGCATCTTAAAGGTAAGGCTTGAAAACACTCGTCCAGCTGAAGTAGTAAGAGGTCACCTATCCCCAGCAAATATTGTCACCGCATACTGTTCAGAGAGAGTAGAAGTGTGAGCTGACTGACGGCTTCCCGAGCAATCACCCAGCTGAGACTGACTGTGATCGCTCCTTCTAAGCGACTGTCTTCATCTCGAAACACAGTTTTTTGTGAGTGCTTGCTTACCACTCTTTATTTAAAACAGTTGTTCTCCACATCGCGGAATAAGCCCCTGTGACACGAGGAAAACACAGAGGACTTCCCATCACCGTTCAACTGAACCACAGCGCACCCAGCCCTTTCAAACCCATCTCAAACCCCAAATACTACAGGTGATGTACCACCACCAGGCATCCCTCAAATAAATACACCTCCCTCCAAACCTGCAGAGCAATTTCTATCCAAGCGCAGCAACTTGTACCAGGGTTTAATACTCTTTTCAATACATCTCCCTCCACAAAGAAAATCTGTGCCTGCTGCTATAGGAACACAGTTAATCTCTGCAAGCAGATGTCAGCCTCCAAAGTTGAGAAAATGACTTTGTTCTTCAGGAGCAGAGAATTTAAAATGCACGAAGTTGAAATGCCCTGATGAATTTGGTAACTTAAACCCAGAAAGGAAGCACCTGCTTTCTGAATAGCCGCCTAATTAAAATCCTGCTGCTGTTTTATGTATTCATAATTCAACATGAACGGTCTTTTGCTAGTTAACAATATATTGGCCGCGGCCAAACGGCTACGTAGCTAAAAAGAGCGGAGGGAGCTGCTGAGACCCTCGCGCAACCGCTCTCAAAGGGAAGCTTTCTCCCGCCGGAGCCGCTCCCCGCGGGCGCAGTCCTGCAGAGCGGGCGGCCAGAGGCCACCCGGAGAAGACACGCGACAGCGGGCGCTGGGCTGGCGGAAACACGCGGTCTCCACCAGCAGCAGATTTGGGGCCGGGGTCCAGGTTTCACCTGCACAGCCCACCACTGTTTCCACTCACGGGAATAAAAGCGCTTCCCTTCACTACGCTGCGGTTACAGTAAGGCTTCGGTAAACTGCAGTTAAAGTGTGGCATCCTCCCATTTATTTGCACCAGCACTGGCACGGGGTGAAAAAGGAAAAAAAAAAAACACACACACACAAGCAAAGACAACTTTCACCAATAAAGTTAACAAAAATAACAGCCAAGAACACAAGGGAGCGATCAGTCTGCCTGCAGGATTAGCAACCACAGCAACAAAAAGCAAGAAAACGTATCAATCCCCTTAACCAAACTAAAAATAGAGCTGGCAGGCTTCTCATCACAGCCCTCTGGTCACGGTGCTGCCCGCAGTGGAAGGCGGCGAGGCCGGAGCAGGGGCTGGATATCACCCCCTCGCCGGGCAGCCGGCGCCGGCTCCTTCCCCGCGCTGCAGCAGCCACCCTGGTCGTCATCGTGGTGGGGAAAGAGGACGAGATGCAGAGGGGACGTGGGAGGTGCCCGTGGGGCAAGGATCCGTGCTCTTCTGAGGAGTTTCTGTAGGCTGCACTCACCGAAAAGAAAAATCTGTAGCCATCTTCACCTGAAGAGCCTGGAAAAGCCCGTATCTTTATTTTTTTTATTAAAAGAAGCTCTCTGTGCTTTTCCTTACAACCACCCCAACGTCTACGTTGTGTTAGTTGTCACTTTCTCTCAGCAGAGCCAGGTTTTCACAAAAGAAATACCTTCAGTGTAAACAGGCAGAACCTCAGCTAAAAACAGGATCCCACCACGCATCTCCTGGAGCAAGGAGGACTCGGCAGGATCAGGAGGCTGAAGGAGAGGGACCGTGTTCATAAGGAGCTCGGGCAGGGCGGGCAGTAGATTAGCAACCTTTCTCAGAAATTACATCGGCATTAGTACACGCACACAAAGGACATTAGTTTGGAGGTCTGAAGATACATTGGTGTTAAATCCTAATTACAGGCAGCACTGTCGCTCTGCTATGATGAAAATCCACATCGATACCCAAGGCTTCCCATTGCAAAGCTCGCTTTTCCCAAAAAAGCTCGCTTTTTTTTGCCCGGCAGAGCTTGAAAAAGAGAGGCTGGCCCCTGTCACGGTGGGTGTCTCCCATGTTGAGGACAAGCAAGAGTAAGGACAGGTGGGCTGCTCCCAGCCTCCAGGCATGGGTCTGTCCACCCCTCTTCCTCCTGGGCCACCGCATCTCCTCTCCTCGCTTCTCAGCCTGGTCTTGTTGCCCGGGCACCTGCCCCACCACCTTGTCCCTTAGTGATTCCCCTCCAGCAGCTCTGCCACCTTGCCATGGTCTCTTCCAGATGCCGCCCACTCCCCCAGCCATCAGCCACGCTCCCCGCTGCATCCCCAGTTTCCTACTGCGAGGGTGCAGGCAGCCCAGGGAAGAAGCTCCACCAGCTTAGGTTTCGGTCCAGCACTCAGCAGCCTCAGAGAGCTCTCACTGTGCTTTCAGTGGGACCAGGTCCTTGGCACACTCATGCCAAGCACTGGCAGCCCTCGCAGAGCAGCACACCAAAATCCTCCTCCCGCCCCACCAAACCCAGACCCTGCATTACCAGAGCCCAGAAAGCACCTCCCTTTGATATGACACCCTCCCTGGCTTCCTTAGAGGCTGAAGAGCACATGGACCACAAACCAGACCAAGCAGACCCTGAGCTTCTCAAAAACGAGAGCAAGTGCCAGCAGCAGCTGCCTTCCTCCTCTGCCCCCCGGGCCCTCGTGTAGCAGAACCAGAGGCAGAGGTAGCGCAAGCCATGCGTGGGAGCGCTGCCAGCCCCGCCACCGGCGCGTGCCCGAGGAAGCAGGCTTGCTGCAGGCAAGACAGGAGGAGCTCTGCAATTAAATGCAGCATCCAAACGCACCTGTGTGAAGGGGGTGAGTTACGAATCGACAGGCAGCTTCAATTTTGACGTCTCCTAAGTTTAGCTACTTGAAACTGTAACTTTAATGATATGCATTTAACATAGAGGTTGAGGTAGGCACGATTTTTAATGTGTTTTCAAAGGTCCACTCAAAAAAAAATGAAAATTTAAGAAAAAAATAAACAAGACACAAGTGTTTTGGCATGTAAATTAACCACAGTTATGCTAGAAGATCAATAAACAGTTTTCTTACCTGTATATTTTGTGTAAAAATAATCTTTGATACCTTACTACATTAAGGTCAGAGCATTCCTGTTTTCTCCAGCCGGAATTCCCCTCAGTCAGGGCTCCAGCCTTCTCAGAGATCTGTTTTGTCTCATCTACAAAAGCCTTTTCTTTTCTTTTGCTGTTCTAGAAGTCTATAGTGAAACCCAAGAAACCCCAACAACCACTGTAAATCCCCAGTCTTTTTTCTGACTTAAGAATGGCTGTGACAGTATAGCATCACCATACTGTACTTATCCCTGCAAACACGTAACTCCAATTCAACAATCCTATTACATATGCTCCTAGCATTTGTACAGAGGAGATTCAGCTCTGAGCTCTCCATTGCTTTATCTCTTTGCGTGTTTGCCAGTGCAGAAATTATCTCAGGCTATAGACAGGTCACATCCAAATGCCTTCTCCTATCTTGCTGCAAATCTGGAAGAAAAAGCAACCGTCACGTAGCCTGCACTACACTGTCAAGCTCCCTAGCTCAGTTTTTAACAGCCACCCCTATGGCATGCAGTGGAAAGAGCTGGTTATGCTATTTCCCTAGAGTCCCATCTCTACGCGATGCTATCAAAAAGACAACTCGTGCAACCAAGGGGCCCATTCAATCCCCCGCCCCGAGGAAGGCAAGGCAGGGGAACCCATGGCACACCTGTAAGGACGGGGGTCACTTCAGAAGCGGTGGCAGCAAGATCCCAACGAGCTGAAGGACAAACAGCCCGCCTAGAGCACAGCATCCAGAATGGGAGCTCCCAAGAGCGGAGACAGCAAAGGGACAAAATGAGGGGAAAAGAAGAAATATGTACAGAGATGGAAAAAAACACTCCTATATTTCAGTGACTTGCCCCAAAACTTGGGGGTGGGGTGCTAGGATAAAACCACAGCAGCATACCATGCTGCTGGCAGGGGAAATGATCCTGTCCTGCTCTCTCCTACCTCTTGCTTTGATCCCCCCACACCACATGGACCTTCTTAACTTACGGACATTGCCAGCTGCTGTGACCAACACTATTCATGCAAACTCATTGCTTCTGTCAGCAAACCGAGCCACCACATAGTTGTCTCCGTACCTCAGCAAAACATCCACCTCTTCCATAAAAAATTGAGAGCTAAAACACTTCTGTTTCATTTATTCTAAGTGCACTATTCCTACAGGCCTATCCTCCACGACACGTTTACATTTCTTGAATCATCATTTCCTACATTTATTACCGAAAACCTGTTTTAATGCTGTTTTGCCATCCACCTGCTAGGAAAGGCCTCCTTTTTTTTCTTTTTTTTTTAATTGTGGTACCCCTTCCTGTGCTATTGCACAAGACCTGTCTCTTACCTCATCTCATTTTTTCCTCATATTACACCTGTAACACATTCCTGACAACTCATAGTTTAGTCACTATTAGCAAGTCTAAACCCTGGTTATGCAGCGCTTGCTGGCAAGACGGCTCTATCTCCGTGAGAATATCAGCTTGGCTTTCTCAACGTGCAGCTCTCAGCACTTCTGATGCTGCAGCCCAGGGACGGCCCATGGAGCAGGCAGCCCTCTCTAGAAATCTGCCCTTTTCTTACAACTATTAATGTAGCAGTTACACTTGCAGATGCTTTTGATTTGTCTTGCAGCAGCTCTACTTGAGGAGCACTATGACAGAATCACAGCATTGTTGAGGTTGGAGGGAACCTCTGGAGGTCATCAGGTCCAACCGCCCTGCTCAAAGCAGGAGCACCTACAGCAGGTTGCCCAGGACCGTGTCCCGATAGCTTTTGAAGATCTCCAGGCATGGAGACTCCACAACCTCTCTGGGCAATCTGTGCCAGTGCTCAATCACCCTCAGTGAAAAAGTGATTCCTGATACACATGCACAGAGAAGGAAGGAAGGACTGGGACAAATGTGCTCTGCAAGGTGGTTTTTTTATGCACTGATCACCCCACCAGCTGAATATTGACAATGACACTAAACCTGGGACAGCTGCACCCACGTGCCAGTCACATCAGTGCCCAAAAACGCACCCAACGATGCCAGGTCCCTTATAATACTGTCCCCTCCAGCACCAGCTCAGGCTTGGAGCACAGAAAAAAAAAAAACAAAAACAAAAAACACAACTTTCCAACAAGCAATTTTATTTTTTTCTGAAAAGCAAGTACAAACAGGGAGCACACTGCAATCAGCCCGAGCCACGCTCCCTCACCACCACCACCGCTCAGAACAGTTTCTTCTGTGTTCTTCCCAGCAAGCCTCTAATGCAGATTGCAGGTTTGGCTTCAGCACCCACGGGGAACGTCTCATCTTGCCCTGCGAACACAGCATCCCACCCCACAGTGAGCCATTTTGATTAACCAAGCCCTTTTTCACTAACAGTGTTGCCCTACCAAAAATAATAAACAGTTGCAAGGTGCTTACGGATAACCCCAGCCCGCGCTGCTGAGCTGCATTTTCCATCCACCCTTGCATCACCGTCAGCTTCTCTTGCTGTTCTGCTGCAGCCCGCCCCTGAGGGTGCCTTTCCTCACCACCTGACCCCACCGTTTCCGACATCCCTTCCTCATCCTCATCCTCTCCCTCTGTCCCTGACCTGGCTCATGTCCGCCAGCCCACAGACACGGCCTCCGCCTTCTCCTCTGAGCAGTGCTGCTGCCTGCCACATCAACCGGCCCCTCCGGCCACGACCGGCTCCATCCTCCCCGGTTATCCACAGCTAATGACTGTGCTGTCGGATTTAAACACTGTGAAGTTTAGGAACATGAAAGCCTCAGGAAGGGAAAAACACACTAATAATTAGTAGGACCTTGGAGAGGAGAGGCGAACAACAGCCACTGCGTGTATGCCTGGTGTTCTTACTCGAAACACAGCTTACGTCTGAATTCAGAGTACGTGATTCCTAGGTGGAGCCTCATCTCACAGGCCAGGCGCGGCCTCTCCCCTCTTGCAAAGCCACTGGCTTTGCTTCCCCCAACATCGGAGGAGAAATGCCACAACGTGAACCAAAGCCAGGCCCCCAGAGGAAGTACAACACGGCGCGGTGTGCCGTGGTGACTGCTGTCATGCAAACCAGACAAGACCAGGGTCCTCGCCTTCCATTTCTGCTCTACAAGCGGTTCTCCAGTGCAAGAGCAGCCCTTGTAGAAATACCTCCTGGCTAAACAAGCGTGCCTCCACTTGTAGCAACATGAGCTTGCTTTCACGGGTACCTTTTGCAGATCCCCTTGCAAAGGAGCTCGCAGATTCCCAAGTTTTCCCGGACAAGGAGCCGCAGGTGCAGATGATAACTGCCGTTCTTCTGCCCTCAAGCTTCTGTGGATCTGCATGTCAAATACAAAGACAGCAGCCTCCTCTCTGCTTGCATTTCCAGTTTTCCCTTCAAATCTTCCTCTTTGATGTTACCAGTTCTCTTTCATTACTGCTCTTTTGTCTCCTGGTCTTGTCCATGGCTCCGGCCACCATTTATTACATTGCCAAAACTATTTTCTATGTGCCCATCCAGACTTTCTCTTCCTTCAAACTCACTCTTTGCATCAGTATCCCAAAAGACACCTTCTTCCCACTCATAGTATTACTCTTTGTGATAGGGTGGCGAGATCTGAGTTTACACAGGACTGAGTACATCACTGCCAGACCAGCGCGACAAATAAATCCTATCACAACATGGGCAACCACACGAAACAAGGCAGCAATATGCATGACGCTCCTGCACCAGATTACTGTTTACACACACACACACACACACACACACACACACACATAAATGCTTGTAAATGCCTTCTGAGAGGGAAGTGGGGCCAGAGAGCTCTTCTAATCCTAACACTATTCTATGATCCTGTAATCTTTCTGGAAGTGAAAAAATAGAAGACTAAAACTGGAAACGGCATTGTTCACTTGACAGCAAACAGCCTTCTTCCTGGCTCTGCTGCAGCTCCACAGTGTGACCTTTGCTATGACATTTCACTTCTCAAAAAAAAAAATCACAATTCATTCCCATTAAAACAGATATGACAAAGGTCTTCCTTTGCAATGCACCTAGTGATCTACCAATGAAAACGGTGATGTGAATAAGCAGATAATTATGACTGCTTAAAACTGAGGAACATCGCTATAGCATCACAGGCTATTTTTTCTATATCACCTAAAAAACCTCTAAGTTTAAACCAACAGTGAAAGTCCCCACGATTCAGAAAACATTTCATACTTTTCCCTTTCTTCGGTCCTTTTTGTTAAGGCACGGAGGGTTGAGTTGTGTAAATACGCTGCTTAAACGAGGCGTTTCTGACAGCCATTAGCTGTCCTGAAGAGGCTGTAGCTGGCCATCACCAGCTGGCACAACCACAGACGGGCATGAGGCTGCCTCTTTGGTGCAGGGCAGGCAAAGGTGTCTACCAGATAAATCTGACTAACTAAATCCAGGAGCCCTTCTTCACATCAGCTGAGATGCTGTTAAGGACAAGGAACTCTGAAGTTCCCAGCAGAAATCAAGATTTACTGTGGTAGAGAATTGCGGGCCCTGTCCTATTGCAGGCTTTCCAGTGGCGTTCTCCAAGAGGACAATTTCATCTCTAGAAGGGGACAATTCACCTCTAGAAAGCGGGGAGTTATTCAGTTAGCACCAGGACAAGCGAGATGATGTTTAGTTTGATAATGCAACTGTCAGTGGGATTTTGAAATGTCACTCCCACACCTAGCAGATGCAGCTTGCTCATTCCTCATTTTAGAAAAATGTACCGAAGTTCCTTTTGTAATTGATGCAAAATGTTTCACAGGGCTGGAGCTTTATTTTGAAAAAAAAGCTCTTACTCCCTCTCAATTGAAAGACATTTTAATCAATTCTCTCGAACATATTTAAACTGTTCTAACCCTTTTAAAGACGATTTTACTGGGACAAGCTATCTCCTTAAGTAAACCCCATATGGCACCAAGTTGAACTAAAAATCCCCAAAACCAAGACAAAAGAAAGAACTGATTCAAGAATATGGATCCTCCACCTGTCATTCTCAGCCCTGACTTTGCCAAAGCTTAACATCTGTGAATAACTCCAGGAGGATGACCAAGATAAATGTTTGTGCAATGTAAGCTTGAAAATATAAATTGTTTTTAAACAATCACAACTGGAATGACAGTAAGAAAAACGGGTGAGAGGAGACACCAAAAGCCTGTGGGAGAAAGACAACATGAGTTCCAGTTAGTTTTGGTACCTTACCTTAAAAATGAGCTCACCTAATAACTTGAGTAACCAAAACTAGTCTATTAGATGAGCTTTTTTTTTTTTTAAGTAACATTTTTCAAACCATAGAAAAATTGTCCCCAAAAGCCTTAAACGCCACCAACCCACCCGCACTCTTCAAACCCTCCTGACAACTTAAAATTTCTTCCTCCTCTTAGGCCAAATGCATGTGGAAGAAGAGAAAAGGCCCTGGAAAACAGCCCCAAGAATTACTACATCTTGAATCCAGGACACGTGAAAACAGGATGTGGAAAGAAAATTCATTCCTGGCTTAACAATTCACTTAGGATTAAATCTCTGATGCTTATCCTGTGGCAACTACATCTACCTTCCCTTCAAGTCCTGACACTGAACTTCATGGAAATTGGACCAGGCTGCTAGAAAAACTGCTGTGACATTTTCTAAGGGCCCAGATCTATATACCCATATGGTTGTCTTTAACTTCATAAAATAAACATATTGGATTTTTTTCTTAAGGTTGGAACACTATTTGCCCTGTTTTCCATCGTGCAAAGTTTAGAACTGAACTCAATTGGTTTTGGTATTTGTACTATACCTAAGGCAATGATCACTTTCTCATCAACATTAAGTTCAGCTTGTTCTTAAAACTCACCACAGTTCTCTAAATTGCTGTTGTGTTTTCACAGGGGGTTAGCTGAATTTTCCTCTTTGGGAAGACTGGCTATATACAAACACTGTCCATATATACATACACACACACACACACACGTTATATATGTGCATATATATATATAGATATATATGCACACGAGCCCATGAAATGGTTGCTAACATTAGGTTGGAGAAAGCAAGAGAAATACACCCTGTATCAAATCCATGTAGTTGTTGTCTTCCATTACACAAACAGCTGGCAGGCTTCCATTATAAAATTTATGCACTAAAATTAGCTCTCACAATTGCAATCCATTGTAACAATCGAGCATAAGTAAGTCAAAAATGAGGTGAGAACACAAAACAATGTTACAGTACTGCAGTGATTCTTCTATTTATTTATAATCATGTCCAGTCTTTTTATCCATCGTTTTTAAGGCTGTAAGCACACAAACTGTAAGCAGAATAATTTATTATCAAGAAGCTTCCTTCTGTGATGTCCCAGAACATTTCCTCGCCATTGTGTTTTTGGCACACTCTCCTCCTGTCCCGGAAAAGGAGCTGCGAAAGGACCCTAGAGACTCTCTGGTGAAGGAGATGCCCACCTCCGTCTCCCCACACCCCAGCTTTACCCAGCACCTCTCGGATTGCTTCATACGTGGGTGCACATTCTTCTTCTCCTTGCCCCAGATCCTGCAGACTAATGGCTTGGGTGCCGCTGCTCTCCCTGCCTGCCTCGCCACCTTCCTCGCCCAGGACCCATCCGGGAGGACAGGGATGGTGCAGCTCCACAGGACAGCCTGGCCATGGCTCTATAAACTCCCCAGGGCCAAATCCTGGTCCCAGCAGCAGGGAGCACCGGGACCTTTCCAGGAGGCGCAACGAGGGATGGGACCCTGGAGCAGCACCAGGGCTGCTGATCACACTGACAAGTTGCAGAGCAAGGACATGCATATCCCCATTTTGAAAACAAGATTTTTCCAGGACTCCCTTGCTACAGTGTGGGGAAGGGTTAGCAGTTAAAAGCCATCTTACCTACCAACAGCAGAGCACTGGTAACCCTCCTCTAAATGGTTTTCATCACCGTGAATGACTTTGAGACAGCTACACAGTGACTTGGTTGATAGGCATATTTTTTTGTCATCCTCTTTGGCGCAGATGGTATATATTGCATGCAGTATGGTGCCAGAGCAGAAATCAAAGTTACAGGCAGCTTTGTACAGATTTTTTTTCCCCTGAAACAACAACTCATGAAACTAGTAATAAATGTTATATTGTTTGGAACGAAAAGCAGATAATGTATATAAACTTCTCGAAACTAAACACATATGGTAAGAATACGGCTGGAGAATACAGAATACTCCAGAGAATGTCGATAATGAAAGGCCCTCTCTCTGTAATTCAGAGTAAATATTACATCTGATTGTCCCTTCTCTCCCACATCCACACAAGCAAATCAATGTCCAGCATCTCACTTTAATATTAGTAGTTCTCAATTTTCTATACTAACAATCTACATGACTTCTGGCCCCCAAGAACCTACATCTCACATGTCATCACACATTTATACTGAATTACCTACCACTGTTTTAATTCACTTCTGAATTTTATTTTATGGTTTTTTTTTTTAAATAGGTCACAGCTGAATTATGAAGGAATAAACTTAGACAAACAAGCATATGGTATTTAAGGAACACTTTAGTTTTGCAAAACAGGAGCAAGAAAAGCATGGTACAGCTTGATCAAATCAGAAGCAAAGTCCTCAAATACTACACATCTGTCTCCCTTCCTCAGTTCCTACCAGCAAACACTGCTCTGACCCAGACCTATCACATTTAATAGAAAAATGAGCATAAAACTCATTCTTTGTATCATCTAGAATCTATTTACAATAGTCAACGTAAAACAAACTAAGCCATTCTAGACACAACACAGAGCCCACCAACAACAGTTGGGATTTTCCATCGACTTCACTGGGCTTTGGCCCAAGCCTTTAATGTAGCTCCTTACTGACATCCTTTCACATCATGAAATTCACGTTCACAATTCATACCAGATAAAGCCAAGGAGGCCTATCAGCAAAGTGTCCAGAGAACCAGCTGCCTCCTCAGCAAAGTCTAACATTAAAAATGTGTGGCAGCATCATCAAAAATGGATTTAGTATAACACTGGTTCATATGACACTAAATGGAAGCTGGTATCCAGCACATCTTGCCTTTATTTTTTTTCATTGAACACACCTGTTCAACTCGTTCCAGAGGAGGGCTGAGCTGTTTGAATAGCCCAGTTACTTTGTGAGCTATTTCCCTCAGCACAGAAGCAGGCCCAGACAGGAGAAACCATCCCCTCCAAAACTCGGCTGCTCCCTGAGACAGCGGGGAGGATGTGCAGAGTAAATACACTCTGTGACTGCAGAAGGAGCCTCACGCCCAGCGTTTCGGCACAGTACGTTTCATGACTGCTTCTTCCCCTCTCTGAAGTGCACGTTGCAATGGGTTCTCCTGTCACACTCGAACAGTTCAGCTTTTTGGCTAACAGACTGAGCCGCACCTGCAGGTTCGAGTTGCTGCACCCTTCCACGCCTACAGGCAAACTATTCGTCAGCTGATGAAGGCGACTGTCACAAACGACACCAGAAAACAGGAGTTAAAAATACATTATTTTATTTTATTTTTAATACAGGAAGCCTTTCAGGTGAGGGATGGAAGTTTGCTTGCAAAGGAGAAGAGAAATCCCAACAGCCCCATCAACCCAGCAGTGGTCCACCCGAAAGGACCAGGGCTGTGTCCTGGGAAGGCAGAGCAGGAACCGGAACTGGGGCTCCCACCTCCCCACCAAGCCCCAACCACAGCCAAGACAATGCCCATCACTTCTTTCTCTCTCTGACACAAATCCAGTTTTAAAACCAAGCACAGTGAGAACATTTTTGGTGTCTTCAAGTTTTACAAGAGAGAATTTATATTTCCAATGCAACTGCAATTAAAAGTTATGCAAAAAACAAAGGGCTGTTGTCGAGTTATTTAGAATTCCTCATTTTGAGTTTGCATTAAGATTAAAAGGAAAAAACAACTGAGGGAGAGGCGTTTAAAAATATATGAAGTGTAAGGGATAAAAAGGAGATAGCTAGGGAAAAGGATATGGAGAACTGAAGCTGATAAGCAGGGAAGGGGAATAGAACAAGCCACCAGACTGCAGAATGCCCTCCAAAAGCAATGACAAGATAATTACAGGGAACAGCATTGCCACAACAGAAGACAGCAACTGAACCCATCTCTGTAAGTTCTCATCTTCCTGCAGTGCTAGGGAGATGCAGTGATATCCCAAATACTGGATCTGGACCATTCTTAAATTGGAGAGAGAGGGAAAAAAATGGCCACACTCCAGAAGTATCTTAAGCATTTCCTAGACTAGCACAAAAAAAAACAAGTAGCAGCAGAAACTTATATACCCACTTTATGAGAAAGGGAAGACCTCCTTAACTGGCCATCCCACTCCTCCAGGTACCTGGGGCTGAAGGTCCAAGAGTAGATCCTTAAGCAGATAACTTCAAACATGGCATGGCCTACCTAGGCACTAGACCTCTTTGAATATCAGGTGCTCACTGGGCAGATGACTATTCAGGTAACAAGCTGTAAATAAAATCATACACATGGATACACAGAAGAAATATTTTGGCTTCAAAGGCATTTTTCTTCAGCATGTAAACATTGCAGGAATTTCTCTCATGTCTCAAATAGCATTACTCTGCACACAAAGTCAAGTCTACTCACAGTACGGTTTATTTTTCTCCAACCATTAGAAACAAAACGACAGCCTTTAACCACTCAGAGAGACCACAGCATAATGTTCTGAGGTTCAGAGATGCTCTGCAACGATGGGTAAGTTATTTCTGGAAATCCATCTGGTTGCTAGGGCAAATTCTTGTGATGATACACACCATCCGCCAAGTAGAATCTGGTTTGCAATTCAGGAGGGAAGGAAAAATTAAGATGAGGAATGACTAACTGGAGTAACGTGAGAAGCCAAGTGAAATGCTGTGCTACACAGAAACATGGTTAGGGCTTCCATCAAGACTCAGTTGAAATCCTACATAAAACACGCCTGATTGTTTTGAGCCAACAGAGCCTAGATCACAGGCTTGAAAGAAATTTCAGAAGGTTGTACAAGGCATCCTGCTGCCCCAAGGCAAGATTAACTGCACCTAAGCAGTACCTTATGCAGGCCATACCACTACTGAAGAATAAACATTTGGTCATACAACTATCTCCCATCAGTTTTATTTGTCATTTACACAAGGGAGTAAATGAGGCAGACAGAAATGAAGCAATCTGCCCTCAATGGCATACTAAGTCTCCTGCAAAATCTGGAAATAATTCCAGGTGTTTAAAAAAAAAAACAAATGACCCATTGATCAGTTTTCTAGGAGCTGTACGCGTGGTCATCTTCTCATTTTCAAAATTACTAGGGGTTCACATCGACCTGTTACACATCTGGATAGTCTTACGTATGTTATAAAACATGATGGTTGTTCTATCCAAACTCTAAGCTTTCAGCTCTAGAAATATCTTTTGAAGGTTAACAGATGGCAAAGATGGTAAAGCAAGGACAAAGGGAAGAGGGGGTCATAAAATATTTTCCATTTTCTTCACTAACAATGAAGAATGGAAACTTGCATGCTAACGTTAAAAACACACCAGCTTTGGATGACACAAACAGGAAAAGGTTGTGTAAATTTTATTTTAGTGCCATATCTTCTCGTCAGCTTTGCACTGAACTCAACCTAGATTATTACAAAAGCATTCATATCAAACTTAGGAAACTGCCATACTCTTCTTGGTAGAAGAGTGCTTTGCATGTCAGAAGAAAGCTACTGTAATTAAAATAATATCTCCCTTACAACTGAGAAGAGAGAATATTTAATTAGGCTTTAAACTGTTGAGAAGAAGCTTATATAATAATCTTACTTAGGCCATACAGTCAAATGAAATGTGCCTACCAAGATTTATTCAGAACTTAAGTGCACTTCACTGGTAACAAATAACTCCCAGTAAAACTCCTGGCATTAAAACTAAATTAGCATGTTCTCCTCCTCCATTTCGATTTCTGAAATAAAAAGGTTCAAACTGATGAGAGATTTAAGCGTTGCAGAGACCACGAGCTAAATGAAATTCATTAAGGCACCAGGCTCAACTGTCCCTGCTGTACTCTGTGGCCCTGCTACTGGGAGCGATGCTGAGAGCAGAATGACCACCGAGACTGAAGCCGAAATCTCTGACACAGGTGACCGACGTTCAGCGGGGCAGAAACCCACGCCGCAGCCCTGCGGCATGTTTCACAGGCCTCTGGTCAGGATGGGTTGCAACCCTTTCACCTGGAATAACCACCAGCCAGGCAACGTCCAAGACACCGGTTCATCCTTCTGTGCATCCTCAACTCCCTGCCTTTACGAAAGCAGTTTTCAGATAAAGGTACGGCTGACTTGCTCACCTTTGGGCTGCAGATCCCTCATGTGCATGTACATATGTCATGTAGGGACTCCCCGCAGGGGTTGTCCCTGCCTATATGGTGGCACGGCCCTAGCACAAGCTTTCCACGTGGGGCTCCAAGGGACGGGTCAGGACACCAAACCAGACAGCAAGCCCTCTCCGTTTCTACTGAACTTGCAGAGTTTCGATGCTGCCCAGGGCTGTAACAGCAGTCCTCCTCTTGTTCCTTTGCTCAGGAAACGGCAAATTAACTCTCACTCGATGGAGTGCCATGGCAAGTAAAGATAAGGAACCAGCTCAACTATTCAGGGCTCAAACCGCAGCTGCCTTCAAATCCTTATCAGCCTCAGCAACACACACGAGGTTTTGTGCTCTTCCAGCTACCTCCTAATGACCCCTTCAAATGGGATTGCTTTATAGGTGGGATTTTCCTAGCCAGTCACAACTAGTAATTCTACATAACCACAGTGTATTCTGCTGTGCTAACTCCAGAAGCGTTACCTGTAGCCTGTGGAGGCAAAGCACAGAAGTAAGGCGCTCCTAAGTTTCTGCAGTGATCCAAAAATGCTACTCAAACCCTGTATTGTCCATGCTGTGCATGTGGGTACACACATGCAGCAAGTTAAGAAACAGTCTTGTTCATTTTATGTAATGTTAAAGAGGCAAGTGCTTCTAAATAACTCTATTTTGAAAAATGGAGCATGAATGCCATTGATACCTAAAGATCATAAAGAAAAAAAACATATGCACAAATGCTCCTAAGAAACCAAACACCTTTCCAAAACAGGATTTGTCTGACACGCTCCTAAAGCAAGCTTTTTCACTTAAGCCATCAACTGAAGAGCTGCAGAAAGACTTCAACAAATTGGTCAGTAAACACCCCTTCTACATAGGTAAAAACGTTTGCAGAACAGTAATCTAATAACTTCCTAAGCAGGTAAGATAGGCAGCCTGCATGAGGCCTCCCCGGGTCCCCTCCGCTCCTTCGGCCGTTGCCCGTGCAGGCAGGCTGGCAGCGTACCTGCGGGAAGCGCTCACCTTCGCCACGGCTGCACTACGGTCCTCCCCCCGGCTGAGCCCTCCAAAGGGCCCTGCGGATGATACGCCGGCTTCTCTTCTCATCTTCCCACTGAACGGAGTGGGGGGGGGATCAATACTGGGAGGGAATCTGCCTGCAGCTTTAACAGACTGTGTAAACGGTTAAAATTCTCCTACAGCAGGGGCTTGTGTGGCTATACAAAATGAACAGCTGCGCAAATGTAAGATTAGGGAAGGATGGAAGGTACCAGGAGGTCTGAAGTGTTTTTGGTGAGATGCATACACAGGCTTACCCAGCCTTCCGACAAGCACTGTAATTTTAAAAGGAGCTTTAATCTACCTTAGATCTATATAAACAAAGATCATAGGAACCATCATATACACCAGCCTGGGAAAGAGGAACACAGGTATCATCTTTCACTTTGTAGCTTTCTGCTGGAGAGGAGGGAGAAGGAAAGAGGGAAATGAAATAACCACGCGCACTATGGTGGCTCGACGTGAACAGGCCTGTTCCTTCTGTTACTGTGGGTCATCAGGATAATTAAATCCTTTATAATAGCTACCGATCCGCGTCAGAGAGCGCGTACAACAGCCAGCCAAGTCCGAGTTGCACAAAAGCACTGCCACGCGTTGCAAAACGGCACCCGCACACTGCTCGGTGCTTTCCGGACAGATCCTGGCACCGCTCCTTCAGAAGCGGCACAGCAGCCCGGCGCACACCCACCGCATCCCGGGGGACCCCGCGGTCCCACCACGGCTCGGGCAGCTCCCGCCTTTTTGGAGGAGTTTATGGAGAGGTCAGCCTGAGTCACCGCACTCGTGCTTCCAGCCTGCCTCCCCCACTGCAGAGTTTCTAAATTAATCTGGGTCTTTAGGGTTGTCGGCTTTTATTGCCATTTCTTAAAGGAAAGCACAGCTTTCACGCCACAAACTGCAGGGCTGAAATCCCCAGATGAGTTCAGTAAGTGCCGTCTGCAATTCGCCCCTGCCCTTATTCATCCAAGGGTACTCCCTGAAGTGACTCCTAAAATCTAGGGTAGGAAATGCGCTTAGTTTCCCCTTTATTTTCCCTCCCTGAAATGTTTTAATCCAAACACCCCAGCCAGCTACATCCAGCAAATGGGGGGAGATAGGAACAGCACCTCTTTGTGCAGATTGCACTGCACAAGTCACATCGAGAGGGGGACACAGCCTGGACCAACACCCGCCCCCAAACCCCCACCTCGGGTACATGGAGATGCCAGAGGGCAGGAAATCTCACATCTCTGCAACATTGTCAAAGGGAAAATTCTTCACCACCTTTTTTTCTTCTTTTTTAAATTACTGACAAGGAGATCTATGTGTGTATTGCTCACAGCCTAAATAATCCTATGTCTACTGAAATCAAACTGGAATTTACAGACCTGTTCTCACGCACTGCAGGGACCAAGCCAAAGCCCAGAAACTTTCACTGGCTGTCCCGTGACAGTGTAACACCTTTTCTCTCCTAGTTTTGCTTAAGTATGGGAGGGAAAAATAAATCTAGTAAAAATATGTTTAACTAATAATTGGAAACTCTGTTAAATTAATCACAGTGCTATACTTGGGCAGGGGTGCGCTACAGCTTCCCATGACGCGATAACCAACCAAACACAACCAGCCATCGGCTCCTGGCAGGATCAGCTGTTCAGTTGCAACAGCACGTACCTGTTAGCACTGGCAATTTACAACTGGAAAATATTAGGGAGGGCTGATTAATTGCTACAACATGAAATTTCCATGCCTTCATTTTGCATTAACAGCTTTGCGGTTAACAAGAACCCTAGGGAAAAGCAGAAAAGAAAGAGGAAAAGAAAAAAAAAAAAGACCCCACCACCACCACCGTGTTTGAGGCCAGGAGCATCCTCTGAGGACAGGAAGCCATGCACCATCCTTCTCAGCAGGGCTTTGGCTTCCATCAGAAACGAGCAAGGCCTCCATGCTTCCAGGTTGGGAGCCGATGCAGTGATGTCCCCTAGAGCCCCCCAGAGAGCCCTGGTGACCCCCACCACAACAGCCACCACTAGGCTGAGAGAGCAGTGTGAGAGGCCATGGATGGATGGAGACATCCTCCTCCCCCTGCCTCCCCTCCTCTTCCTCTGCCTGCAGAGAGCAGGGGTGGGGGCTTATGCATAGACCCCAAGGCTGCAAACCTCTTGCTTGCACCCCCTCCCCGCCAAGCCCTCGGCACCATGTGTCCAGACCAGCGACACTGAAACAGGGAACATCGAGAGCAGCCTTCACCTTACCGGAGCACGGGCACCGCAAGGCTCCCGCTCACCCAACAGGAGCTGGTGACAGCCACGAGGAAAACCCCAAATCCTCCATCCGAGGGCAAGCTCACCGCAGGGCCAGGCTGGGCGGAGATGCTGTGGTCACAGGCCGTCCGCCACGATGCTCGCACCTCCAGTCCACCCTGCCGTCATGGGGGCAACCTGCACCCGCTGCCGCAGCAGAGAGGAGGAGAAGCAAAGCAAGGTGACAGCTTGGTTGTCACCTCTCCTGCGCCCCTGCCTCTTCCCTCCACACAGACTCAAAGGAACAATAGAACAAAAACTCTCGCCCCCTCTGTCTGGAGGATAGGAGAAATCTCAGAGTTGGGTCTGCCGCACCGCTCGAGCTCGCGGTGCTGCTGCCGGTGCCACGCCGGCCTCCCCGCACCGGGTGATTTCACACGCCATATGTGCGGCAATCAGCACAGCCTCACCGCACAGGGCTGGGGGAGCAGCCGCGGCCACTGCCTGCCGATCAGCACCGCGAAGGGAGCGGAAAAAAAGCAAAGCGGCGTCCGCATGTCATCTCTCATGTGCAGCCTTTCCAAGGCGGCATAACGCCCCTGGTTATGCTCTCGGTTCAACGTGAAAGGCGTGCGAACGCAGGGACACAGGGCACAGGTTTTGGCATGCGCACTGCCACTGGTGGCAATAAACTCAGATCGGGGCATCCAGCACCACCACGTGCAGGGGTCTGGGGGGCCAGCTCCAGGGATCGGAGGTGTACACATTGGGAACGAGAGAGGAGCATCCTCTCGCCCAGGGGGAGAACCCCCCTCCCTGCAGGGAGCTCCACCAGCAGGAACGCAGCACTACTGAGCTTCAGGCATCAAAGCCTTGAGGTCTGTCTCACACCTGGGGTTTTCCAAGTCAAGTTTTTTATACACCTGCTGGGTCCATGTGGCAGATTTTAAGCGAGCAAGGCTCAGATCCTCATAATTAAGGAGGCACAGAAACAGAAAAAAGAAACCCACGCACTTAAACTGGCAAAACCTAAGAGCTGGAATAGCACAGAAGCTGTTCTCTCAGAATTAGAGTTATTATTTTTCTTTCTTGAAAATACATCAGTAACTTTAAAAAGAAAAAAACCTTTAAAAGCATGGTCTGACACAGCATTTGTACTCACCTTAGCAAGATCTCTTATTTTCCACAGGTCTAACAACTTCTGGGTGAATACAGCAGCTCCGAAGAGTTTGACAGTACTATCTGCACAGAGGTGAAAGCAGAGGCTCTGAGCTTTTCTCCGAGTAGCCCCATCAACACATTTTGGCCCTCCCTGTTCCTCTCGTTGGCTTCTCCTTATCAGAGGGAGCCTGGAGAGGAGTCACGCGGTGGCTCTGGGACAAGCACGAGGAGGCTCCCCGGGGAGTCGGACTCCAGCAGTCGGAGGTGCACAGCTGATGCTCCGAATCGCTCGCTGTGAGATGCCAGCGCACTCCCCTGCAGGAAAAGCAAACAGAGCTGACACGTGCAGCCTTCAGCTTCGGTGTGGCATTCCGCTTGTTTTATGTAACCATTTACGACTGTTACTCAATTATGAAGGAGAGCTTACCATGGAAACTGCAAGGAGGTGTTTTGTTTAAGATACAGAGCACACTTTTTAAGAGCTGTTCATCTCCCATATGCAAATACCTGAACTGCATTCAAGGTTTCACGTTTGGATGCATTTTCCAGAAGACAGCCAGTCCTAGTTGGAGACTATTCACCACACGGCATGCTTTAAAACAAAGAATTTCCCCCCCTCCCCTCCCAGAGCTAAAAAGCCAGGTGAAAGGAAGGCACGGATCAGTTCTTTTATGCGGCCATTATACGGTTCTGTGGGAAATGCTATTTTCTGCTAAGGTCCCATGGGAACGTAGCAGCTTAGGAGGCTGCCAGCCTTCATCAGCTCCCCAAACTGCTAAGCCTCAGAGACTGGTCCCAATTCTGTATGGTCCACAGTCAGTCGGCAAGTGACCTAGTAATCCAATTAAGGCAGCAGCATAGGTTGCCTAAAGAAACAAAACAAAAGGAAATGGGGAAGGGAAAAAAACAGGGACGAAATTATGTATAGAGCAAAGCGTATCCTCATTACTCTCCTAATCTGCAGCTGCGAGCAGGAGCTTAGCTGGGTGCCCGCTGCCTGGGAGCGGGGAGGAGAACCACCTGCAGGCAGCCCAGCTCGCATCCCAGCCTGGAAACTCGGCCGCTGCCGCCAAGCACAAGAGCTGCTCGCTGGACGCACGGACGACGAGGCAGCGAAGAGGCAGTGCTTCTAGCCAGCCCGGTCAGCAAGGCCTGGCGTGACTTCTCCGACCTAGCCTAGCTATTTCAGCACTCCTCTGGCTGTTACCCCACATCCAGCCATTACCAGGCACGCTGAGCGCAGTGTCCAAAACACCACGTGGCTGCAAAGGGGCAGACGAGGGATGCCCGGGTGCTGGGTGCAAGCCCGGCTACGGCTAAGGCTGCTCTGGCGAGCGCTCCCTCAAGGTGCACACCCCCGGCTGCGCAACCCACGAGGTGCCAAAGTCCTGCCACAGACAGCAAGAGTACCCCGTGCTTTCCAGAGGATGCCCCTACACCCAGCATAAATGCCAACACAAGAAACCACCCTTTCTGCTTTCAAGGTCATACCCCCTAGGAAAAGAAGGGAAGCAATTGTGCAAGGCACGGTGAGAAACACCACAACTGCAACAAGGGATTGCCGGTTACAGCAAGTGTTTTAACTGACAGTGGTTTTCACACACCTAAGAAATGAGCACGACAAAAGTTTTAAGAACAGGTTTTAAGCAACTCCCTAGCTGAGTTTTGGCTTCCGCTGCACCGTAAGATAATTACAAACTAAAACACAGAGCAAGAGGTTTCAGGAACTGATGGATTTGTTTGTGGGTGTGAAAGCTCAAGAGCATGAAAACTACCACATCAGTTTCCACACTGGAGGCATTTATCTGCTTTTCTGGAAAAAAATAAAAACAGAATGAAAGAAAAAAGCCTTAGATATGACATTACTCTGGAAAATTGGTATTTTTAATAGGAAAGTAAACATAAGGCTGGCTTTAAATGATGATAACTATCATCATAAAAAGCATGTTCAGCTTCTTATGTTTTTTCCATTATCATAACAAAAGATTGCTGAGCATCTTGGCTGAACTGCAGGAGTTAAAAATACGTAACATCCCGACTTCTTAAGAGAGAGAGTTTTGCAAAGAAGAAATGACGAGGATGCAATTCTCTTACCGCTGACCTCTCTCATGAACAACGTTAAGAGCATTTTAAGTCTGCAGACAGACCCAATTATTTTATCAGACCTGCAATACAAGATCAAAGTTTGACAGCAAGATAGGCTGAGGAGCTGGGCATCCATCTCTGACTTGGTACAGTGCCCCTCCTGAACGTTAGCATAACGGATGCGCTGTTGCTGCGTACTCTGAGCACTCTGTGATGGATGCCATCATCCGTCAGTGAAACACTGCTTTTTCGTAGCTGTTTGCAACTCCGACAAAACCGTGGCTGCGCGTGGCCAGACCCCCACGTTGCGGCAGAGGTCTGGCACAGCTCCTGCTCAGGAGCATCCCGGGGCTCCTCTGGACCCGAGGAGAGCCGGGGCGGCTGGACTGCCCTCCCTGGCCAACACAGGCACACAGCACCTGAAGCCCGGTCCGCAGAGTGACCGATTTCGCAGGAAACAAAATATTTTTCCATCCTCTCCATGGGCAATTAGCAACGCAAGCCTGAGACGTCAAAAGCTGACTCTTAATTACTGAAGTCGGCACTTAATGACTCCAATTATATTTCTACTGATTTCTGAAAATTGGATTCTCCACTACACTTGCTGTATTTAAATTAGTTTCTTACCTCATTTGCAGTAATTATACTTTGACAAACCAAATTAAAATACAGTTGATTTCTAAAATCCTACTTAAGAATAGTGGGGATTTAAGAACAAAACAAATTCTTACACCTACCACCATCCATGTTTTCATTGCCCTCCCCTCAGAGCACAGGAATCCCGGAGTTAAAAAGATGACAGGGGTGTAAAGGACAGTATTTTCTTTGCTAAAATGCCACAGAAAGGAAAGTGTTTCAGTTCTGTGATAGAAACTCACTTTCTTATCCCCCCATACCACAGAAATTAGCTTCTCCTCTTACCCTAAAAATCATCAAAAGCTACTCTTCTCGGCCACGCCACCACCAGCACCACGGCGGACTCCAGCAACAAGGGGCTTCAGCTGAGCATTTCGCAGGAACACTCCTCTCAGTTGCAACGGCCACCTCTGTATCCGACCCGTATGGTCAGACCACCGTACCTAGATCTGCCATCAAAATATGTCTATGCGATAAGCATGGCTTCTGCAGTACACAGCTACACCCATTATTAGGAAATCATTTTCAAGTTCCAGTGCATAATTAATGCAAGCAATGGAAAAGGACAAGAGAGTAGGCAGCATATTTGCAAGAAACTAAGCAACAAAGGGAAAGAATCCACAAAAATATAGTATTTGAGGGAAAGTCTCTCCGTGCATTCACTTCAGATGACATAGAGAGTGCAGTGATTTCTCCAAAGAGGATGCCCCCCCCACGCATTTTTCTCCAGAAAGCGGAAGGAAAAGTCACTGACAGACCCCAACTCCCTTGCCAGTCTCAAAGCTAAAACATCCAGAGCATACACCATCGCACTGCAGCAGCCTGGCGATAGCCACGGGAGTTGTGAAGTGTCCACAGGAACGACACCAAACCCATGCTGGCGCGGCTGGCAGCATCACAGCCCAGGCACTGCAGTTGCAGGAGCGAGTCTCGGCATCGGGACAAATTAATCCTATCACCTGCAGGACCACAGCTGTTCCAGGAGCCTGTTACCTGGCCCTGCATCCTGAAGGAGAGGCAGACACCGCGCTGGCTGGAAGGTTAGTGTACTGAGCAGCCAAGCAAGCCCCATGGCTAGCTGACAGTAAATTAAAAAAGGTTTCAGACTTCCAAGGGATGACAAGTGTCCCTGAAGGAGAAACGGCAGCAAGTGTGAAGCAGTTTGGACCGGCGTGGCACGTCCTCCTCTAGCTCCTTATGGCAAAGAGGGAATGAACGCATCGCAAAGCCCTCGCCAGCTCACTGCAACTGGACAGGGTGACAAAGCAAGCCTTCTGCACGTGTCCACTCTACTTAGTGTTAATTCAAGAGGCAAGAGAGGACACGGACCTACAGGGCCACATTTTCACTTCAGTACAGGGAAATAATAGGCCAACGTCACGGCTACTTCTTGCAATAACAGTTTTTCATTACATTTGTTTCTGCTGTATTTTTACTCTCATCTTTCGCAGATGCCCGTTACTCAGCAGTGGCTGTTAGATTTTATGTTCACATATGGTTTAAAGAGGTAGCTGTTTAATGTTCCCTGTATGTAAATAACTACACGCTGGTTCAGCCCCTGCTGTGCAAGCGAAGGAATGATGAGATTATAAATCTTTCATGCAGGAATGCGTCAAGTCGGCTTTCATCTACAAATCTACCAGAACTTACCCCGTGTTACGTTTTCCATCTTCCCTTTCACCCACGAACGCCCACTGCTTTTAACGAGCACACAGAGCAACAGGCAGAAACAGCCCGCGAAGCGGGGCACGGTGCCGGACACCACGCAGAGGCAGCCCCGGGGCCGGGGAAAGGCCCCCGCCGCGTGGGGCAGCGCCTGCAGACAGCAGCGGAGCACAGGGCGGCACGGCCCGGAGGGGCGAACGCCTGCGTTTTAAGCGCCTTCGGCTTTCACTCAATTTGCGGCGTAGCCCCGGTGCTGTTCCTTGATTCCAACACGTGTTTTCAACGTAATTTATCGTCCTTTTAATATGGCTGACAGCATTCATTTCCAATCAAAGCTCACATGCCAAGCGCACTAAAACCGTTTTGCTTTCTCAAAAGTGAATGCTGCGAGAGCCAGAAGCAACGTTAACATAACCACTAACATTTCCAGCTTTTTCAGTATCGGAAACCAACGCATAGAATACTATCTGTTGAACTTTCCAAGGTGGAGAAACGCTCTTTAAGTAAATAAGAGCGTCAATTCGTCGTTTAGCCAGTCCTCCCTGCGCGCAGAGCCAGGGCGGACTGCAAGAAGCACCGGTGGCTCTCCACCACCACCTCCAGCCCTGGTGCTCCCAGGTCTTTCTGCGCAAGCAGAGAAAGGCAGAAAGCTCATGCCGCTTACCGAGCAAACACACTACAGTCGCAGGTAGGCAGGTAACAGAACTTCCATCCCCAGCGCCTGCAGACTGGAAACACGGCAGGCAGCTGCAACAATATCCAAATTCTCTCCAATAAAGCAGGATTTTGCTGGGTTAAAACTCCCGTCTCATCCTATGAAGCAAGACCACACAACTTGCTGCTGCCCATGGGTAGGGGGAAGAGAGCGGTGGTCAGTGCCAGCCTCATCTGGCAGCGAAATTCCTGTGTGCCCCCAAGCGTATCGGTATCTCCACGGACCGGCCACCCCATCAAGCACTCCCCATGCAGCCATAGAGCCCATGCCTCTAGGGTGGAGGGAAAGGGGTGTAGAGTCGATCTCTGTTGGCAAACAAACAAGACTAGGAAAAGCCTCCGAAGGCAGAAATTAATAGGCAAATCAAAAAGCCAGGAAGGAAGGAAAAATCCCCTGAAAGAGGGGATTCATTCAGTTCATACAAATATCACCCAAACTATCAAGTCTGGGCATAGTTAGTACACATAAGACTGCAAGAGCTACAGGATTCGGAAGATGCTCCAGGTCAACACTGCAGCACAAGGACAGGAGGAACCACCACGCTGCTCGGTCTTGCCTTCTTCCATCCCCAGTATAGGTGGCCATTTCAGTACCCCACAGTCCCTCAGGAAATGAGGACTCCTTGCCCAGCTCCAGTCCCAGCAACTGATTTCTGCTGATCCGTAGTTATCCTGCAGCTTCAGCAACAGATGATAGATACCACTTCCTACCCTAGCAAACTAAGGACTGTTGTGCGGCATTGCTCTGCATATTAATGATTCTTAATGACACCTAAAAGCATCTGCAAAATCTCAAGTATGGATTTCACCACTTTGTCCTGTGCTTGGCAGCCATAAAGAGCCGATGATGGTAAAGTATGTTTAATGATTAAAGCAGACAGGAAAGCATTCATTAAGACATCCTGTTACTATAGTGGAAAGGGACATTACGGTGATTTTTCTCTTTGACCAGTGATGGCAGGTGAGTAAGGTGATGAGTAATATTAGGCTGAAAGGGGTCTTTTAAAAATAAATACAAATATATATTTAAATTGGTAATGAGTAAGCTTATTCAGAGAAAGCAGGAAAAAAGGTCAAGGGAGTGGAGGAAAAGGTCTCCCACTTGCCCATGACTTCTTTAGCTTCGGACAGTGATGGAAGATCAGTTCTCGGGGGTATAAATCACCCTCAGTAAAGGCTCCTGGGATTCAGCCCTGTCTGGAACCTGCTGAAGATGCACTATCAGTTGATCTTTACTTCTCAAGCTTGGTATGACGAGTAGGGTGGGACAAGGTTGAAAAGAAAGGTTAATCAAGGAAAAAAAAGCAAATAGGCAAGAGCCCTCAGAAATTGATTAGACAATGAAAGTCAATGACTTGGCAGAACAAAGTTGATTTCATTGCCAGAGTTATGAAAACATCTAAGAGATGAAGTGCTGCTTTAGTGATTGATATTCTCACTGTATGTACCCGCAGAACTGATAAGCACTGGGACATTTACTGGGGTAAATGAAATCACAACCGAGCCACCTCCTCTCCTACTCTGTGAAAGGAGAAAAAGCTGCCAAGGATTCCTTCCTCCAGAAAGCAAAGCACCACCAAGGACTTAGGAAAATGCTCGTGTTGCCAAAATAAGGCTCAGAAAAATACATTCATCAAGCTCATGTGGCATTTGTTGCTTCCTTGTCCAGAGGAACAGTACATCGGCATTCAGTGAGGTGACCAGAACCAGAAAGCCACCTTCCCTCTCCGCGCGTCCGCTCCAAAGCTAGGCTCCGTATTTTCCACTCTCTCATACAGATCCATTTCCCTCCATTTGGGAATTTGTACGGCTAGGGGAAGGCCCAGAGCCTTGGGAAGAACTACATGTGAAATATAAATCATGCCTACGTTACTCAGTCGACAGCTATTTAATCCTTTTTTTGTAATACACTGGTAAAGAAAAGAGACCAGTCCGATTTCATAAGACTGAAGGCTTGAATCGTCTTGTTGGCGAGGTCAGAACGACAACTAGCATAAATTCACTTACTGCCGCCATAAATCCCAGCATCGTAACGCTGAAATATTCCAGTTGTCAGAGCAGCAGTGTTGCAGACTGCCCTGCATTTTTAACCTTGATTGTACATAATTGTTAACCACTGACCCATTCTCCGGCAGTCCCAGGCTGGAGTACGTTGCTAAGCAACCCATTTTTGCTCCAGATACTTTTTACAGCTACTTTAGAAATGGCCAAAAGTCAACAAAGTGAGTATTGAGACTACTGCAGACAGATCTGAGATGGAGGTGTGAGCGTAGGAAGCAAGCGAGACTCAACTGCAGCTCTACCTAACGCCTCGCCCTAAAACGCAGCAACATTCAGCACGGCTTTGCTACGTACCAGAAGCCCTTAAAGCAGCCTTCACACAGCTGCGGCCCGCACACTTCCTGACCTGCAGAATTAATTGCCTCTGGCTTCTGAGCGCACTCCTGCGCACGTCACGCGCCCCCGGCACGGGCAGACAGAGGCTCCCCGAGGAGTAAGGCCTCCGCGCGCAGCTCGCGCTCACCCCCGCTCCTCGAAGCCGTAGCAATCGCAGTCCGCCCGGACCCTGGGCGAGCACCGCCATTTTACCTGGCTGCCAGCGCCCGAGGGACGGCAACGCCAAAAAACGCAGCTCAGACTAAGCCTGCGAGTCGCAAAGGACATCCTCGAGACCAGCAGTGCCACGCGGGCAAGGGGAGCGTTCAGAGACCAACGGCTTTATCAGGGAAGGACGCGCTGTTCTTAGGAAGCTAAGACTACAATTACTCTCCCAGCCTCGAGTGCCAGGGCTTTCCGTAGACCAATGATGAGGAATAATCAATCACACAGAGGTGAGAAATAATCAAAAGTCCGGTTTTCTGCATATTTGTTGCTGCAGACCCCGTCCTTCTCAACTCTCCAGTCGGTGCTTGCAGGAACAGGGTGGCTCCTGCACCCCGCAGCTCCTTGCTGTCCCCCGTGAGGGGGACACGTGAGCCCGGCTGGCACGCACACGCTGCCTGGTACTGAACTGGGGCCAGCCAAATAATTTCAGCCACTCCTTATAATAGGCAGAGGAGTCCGCGGCTTTCACATCCACGGGGCTGCCGCTCTTCCCAGGACTTGCGGGGACCTCGCAGCGCCAGGACTTTGTCCTTCTGGCAAGCCAGCTTGGGTGGGAAAGGAATGGCGCAGGGAGGATGGTGGATGCTGCCCTATCCAGCACTTGCACATAACTCGGGTCTATTTTTTTCCCCCATTTTTCTTTTTTTTTTTTTTTTGAGAAACACCTCAAAAAAGAACAGCTTTTACTGTGCTATGCCATCTGAGGAGAATTACATCCTCCTCATTTTGGTATTTTCACCATCACATTAAGAACCACTGTGGTATATTACTATTACAGAAACTTCGGGTTTGTCCTGTAGAAATCGGTCATAAAAACACTACAGGTTTAAATAGAAGCAAGACTGAACAGCCACATAAATTGTCAAGGAACTGGAAAAGTTACAGCATTAGGGAGGAACATGCAGACAGGAAAGTACCAAAGTTCTGCTTTTTCTGCTTCCATCCCTCCACTTTTTTTTTTTTAAAATATATAACATACCAGTGTAAATTAGACCTTTATAATTAGGTTTATAAGGCATCCGATCAATCCAGTAAGAGAGGCTGTGGCTATGTGCCAGAGTGAATGCTCAAACAGCTGAATATGTCCTGTTTTCAGAACTGTATCCCTTCTATATATTTATGCAGACATGCGTTTTTTAAAAAAAAAAATTCAAGAAAACTTTAAGAACAGCCTAACCCAACAAGTGCTGCTATAAACACGCACAAAAGCAGTAGAGGCCTCCAGCTTGTGCCTCCCTCTGACCCTAGTGAATTTTCACTTTCACCAAAAGTAGCCAGGGCCACGATGCCAGTATTTTAGGAGTAATAGCGTCCGTTTAAAGAGCAACGTAAGCTGTATTTTGTAAGAAGGGCAAGACAGACCTGGGCAACCAGATGACTGCCTGCAACAACACATGCAAAAGAAAAAAAAAAAAAAAGGAGGGGTACAAGGATCCAGAGGCCAAAGGGGTAAAACAGAGAGGGGCCCTGAGCTGTGGAGCTGGCGAGCATCTCCCAGCAGGGCTCTGGCCAGGCACACCACAGGGCAAGGGGACAGGAAGGGCCCCCAGTGCTGACCGTGCCCCCCACGCCAGCGTCCCCGTCCCACCGGGCAGCCCTGGGCAGGGTGAGGGCAGGACCGACGGGGAAGTCCTGTGAGCCTCCTGAGCACCACCCAACGTCCGCTGCCGCGCTCACCGACACGCTCGGCTCCGCAAACACTCGGCGCCTGGTCCACTTGGGCTCTGCCTTACAACCTCGCGAAAGAAATGCTGTAAGTTTACCAGCTGGGAAAAGAAATGATCAAGCATGAAGAAGTCATACAAAGCCAGGGGCCCCAAGAGCAATTTGACCACTTCTGTTTAGACTATTTTCTGATGGTTTGTTATAAAGGGTTTAAAGCCTTAACCCAGCTTGCCTTCGCTGCTACTCTCGGGCCTCAGCGAGCTGTTTATCCCACTTGGCGATACTAAACCAAGTTATGCCGCTTAAAGCTTTGTCACTGCCTTGTCAGCCACTCCAAGCAACGCGATACCATCACCTCCAGCTGACCCCTGAAGTTAAGTATTGTTTCATGAAAAAACACTGAAGCTAGCTGACGGCAATCTGCCCTCCAGACAGACAGACCTTGCGCAACACCGTGCTAATGCCGCTCCGCATCCAAAGGCACAGCATCGAGATAAATACTCACAGTGCATGGGAAGGTGACAAGCCAGAAACACAGAACTAGTGACTCCAAGAAGTTGGCTAGGCTTAAAAAAATAGCATTTCCACCAGCTCTGCAGAGTGACAGCTAGAGACGACTGAGTAGGAAAACTTGCCAAATAAAACTGCTAGGAGCTGAATTGCTCTCTACTCACTTTTGCAAGCATAGCTTCTTAAAAAAGAAAACAAACCCCTTTTGGTCCTCAAAGCATCTCGAGTACAAAACCTGTACTTGGCTCTACACCCCGCCCGTGTGCTAGGATAGCGAGGCTCGGGCAGGGAGAGCAGGGTGCTGCAAGGTGCGCCTGCAGGCGGGCATCAAGCAGGTGCTGCGGCTCGTGAGCCAGCACAGACGGCAGAAGTAATTTTAGGCCCAGTGGCCTCTGCAGAACGTCAACGAAAGAAAAAAGGGAACTGTGAAGAGCTCCAAAACGCAAAACACTCCTTGGAGGAAGACAGTTACTCAAGTAGCAGCTGATAGGTGCTGCAGTTGTTCAACGATTGATGCCCGCAGGCATCCAGCAACCAACCTCACACCTAAGTCAGAGGTGCCTGCTGAGATCGCTGAAGTTTTGCCTGTATCGAGACAGGAAGATCAAGCCTTTAAGTTTCAAGGAACAACATGATCCTCAAAGAACAACAACAACAAAAGCACAAAAAGAGACAATCAGACCTGACCTGCTCCTTGCTGTACTCCATCAGACAGGAAAAATCCAGCCGCATATAAATAGGACAACATACATTTGATGAAGCAGGACTTTGATTCCAAACATAACAAAAACAACCATCGTGGGGAACCTGCCCCACTGGACACCAGCAAGCAGTAGTGTGACGGGGGCTCGAGGCAGCAGGCGGAGGCAGACAGGAGCACCCACGTCAGTCCATCGCTAGCGCAAAGCCAGCGCCCTCCCCTGGGCCCGTGGACAACGAAGAGGAGCACAGGAGACCACTTCCAGAGCACAGCAGAGACAGAAATGCATCAAACTCCAGATGCCTTGGGCCAGTCAAAGTCTCCACTGTTGCCAAAGGTGACAGACGGCTCCTTCTCCCACCCCACATGCTGGACCCTGCTTCTGCAGCCTGCGATGCTCCTGCACCCATGGAGCTCAGGGGCTGGTGAAGGCAAGCTGGCCATGGTGAAAGTCAACCCTACCAGGAGTGGTCCCAAGTGCACCAGCTCCCTGAACACCTCACCATATGGTCACCAGCACTTTCCTTGTGCTCTCCCTCATGCCCACCGTACACTGCCAGGTGGGTTTAAGCTTACAGTGCTGCCTTCCCAGGATGCCAGGGGACAGAAACCCTCGTTGTCATCGTCCTCCTCCTCTTCCTACCCCATGGCACAGGGATACACATGGAACAGCTGGAGAGCTGGCACGGCTACTCTTATGCTGAATCCCTTCCGGTCAAGCGGCCTCACTTTTTGTAGAGAGTCACTAATCCATCACCCTTCAGCTATAAAATTCATACAAATGATTTCTATTCATAATTAAGGTCTGTAAATGTGGAAATTATTATTTACAGTGTAAAATGAGATAGTGCAGAAAAGCCTAGGTGATAGCAACAGTTCTCTCCTCTGCATGAACCAGGAGGAAATGTGGGGGTTAGCTAGCAGCAGCTTTAGGTCACAGTAGAAATTTCAGCATCTTTGACAAGCTGCTCAGGCCCAGTCACAAGAAACCTTCGCATCCGAGGTGCCAAAATTAATCCCGAAACTCCACTCTGTACCTCTGCACTCAATAATTCCCTTGACCCTTGCATTACAAGCACATGTGCAGGACAGCTAAAAACCCAGCTTTTCTTTCTTACTTGGCTCCTCTGCTGGAAAACAAGTTGTTTGAAGCACAAAAGAGTCGTTTCTCATCGTGTGTACTGAGACTCACCTTTCCGTTCGAATCAGGATGCAGCAAAAGAGAGAACACACAAGGAAACAGATGGCCCTGTGCTGAACACAAGGCGTAATTCACTTGAGGGGCTGAGAGTCAGGGAGGTAGAAGGGATGAGCAAGCTACAGATGAACGCCACCGCTGAATTCAGCCTTGCATTTACAGCACAGCCCTGCTGTAGATACTGTAACACATCTACAGCCATAAACATTGTCTCATGGATTCAGAATGGAAAAATTCTGGAAAGCTTTTCTGCTTTTTGTTTCAATGGCAAAGCAGCACCTGAACCAGCAACGGGGATGATGACAGTTTCAAAGGCAACTTCTTCCCATCCCTGGACAGCCCACTGATGCAGTTAGTATCAAAATCTGTAAAAGGAGTAAAAGGATCTTTCGCCCTTATACTGAGCTACTGTTTCGCCTGATTGCAAAGGGCTGACACTATACTAGGAAGAAAGGCAGTATACAGTTACACAAAGAGACTGGCAAACAGACGTGTCCAGAGACATTAGTGTACCCAGCCAGGCGGCCAGATTGCAAAAACGGTAATAGCCATGTTGAAATGAAGCGATGAAGAAAAGGTTAATATATGAGACCTTTCTGATTCTGCACAGGCAAAAACAACGACATACAAACTACAGAAAGGTTTTAGGGCTATATTCTTGCCCCCAAGCACCCTCACATCTGGCTGAAGGCAGCAGGGGCTGAGTGGGTGCCCGTGATAACAGGATGCACAGGCTTTCCCTGACAGAGAGGTAAGAGGGTGAGGCTCCCCAGTACCCCACAAGAGCTTCTTGGGATCAGCTCTTCACTTGGCAAGATAAAACCACCAAGCAGAGTAATAGCACAGGCGTGTTTGCTGCTGAAAAAGCAGGCTCTGAAAAGATCGGGAATGTGGATAGCAGGAACAAGAAGAACTGCTCCGTCTGGTCTCTCTTCCTCGTGCGCCCGTCTCCGTGAACCCACCGTCTTTGCGAATCCAACCAACTGGTAAGTCCCCTTCTGCCGCTGACGCATAAAGGATGCGAAACCTCAATTAAGGATCCACATCTCGCAGGCTGTCGTAATTCATGCCTTTAGCTCTGCAGGACCCCGGGTCAGTCCCAAATGGGCAGCTGTTCCGTAAACACAGTTCAGAGGCTAGCGCTTCCAAAATGCCTACAGACACACACATGCAGAGTTATACAACTGAGCGCCAACAATGCAACTATTTTGGAATAGTCAGTTTTTAAAACCTGCAGTTTGTTTCCCGTAACATATTCATTAGATACAATGAAAACACGGTTACTTTTTCCATTTTGGTTCAAGCTATTCCACATTGCATCCGATAGTTTAGGTCCTGCAGAGGGTAAAGCACATGCTTGGATTTACATATTTACGCATCATCTATATTTATACACCATGAGCATAAGAGTTAAGCAGATGCCCAAATCTCAGCAGGACGGTGGCTGGTATTTCAGTGCCATATCCAAAGGAGCCTATCTCTATGTCTCTAATATGATGTGGCTCCAGCGAGCCTGGTGACCCCAGTGAAACTGAACGAAGCTCTCTATTTTCACTTGGATTGAACTACGCAATTTTATTCACAAGGTGGCTCAGATTGATGCCAGCATCAAGACACTATAAAATGAGGCAAGCGTGAAAAGAGGAAACAACTGAGGCATACCTCATAAGGTGTAAATCGTATCAATGCCATTGCAACACCGAGGAAAGCAAGAAGCCCCTCCAACAACGGCAGCACTATTCTTCTCTGTAAACACTTCTACTCTTGAAGACCCCAAGAGTCACAGCCACTGAATAAGTCTAAACATGTCCCCACTCCTGCAAAACACCTCCTCACCTTCCATTCCCGGTGCGCAAACCTACAGACCTGGTGGGACTACCGATGAGCACAGCCACTCACGGACAAGCCTTGCAGTCCTCCAACCTGCCACAATGCAGCATAAGCCTTCAAGACGTGCAGGAAGCAAGTGACACACAGAACACCCAGATTGTGTTTGCACATTTGTTGTTTCATTTAATACCAGTTAATCCCAACCACGTGGGCTCCCCATTTGCTCAGTGACCCACTGAGCTCTCTGTTTGGTCTGGACGCAGCAGTAGTGCTGCCATCCAAATACCTGCACCGAGCTTTGGATGAGGTCCCCCAGAAGGAAGGGGACTGCAGCAGAACCGGCTGCCTTTAAAATCAGAAAGACAAAACCCACAAAATGCTCAAGCATGGCAGGCATGAAAAAAAGCTATTTCCTCATCAGTATCACTTTAGTCAGCAACAGGACCCAAAGAAGCAAAACCACGTTCTGCAAAGCACCCTCACCAAATCAAGAGCACATAACACTTCATAAATATCAATCTTCAGCTGGGGATCAAGCACTTTTCTTTCTAATGAGCCTTCTCAAACCAGAGCAGACAATGACCACAAAACAATTACACAGAGTAATACTGGAAATTGCCAATTAGGTATAGGATATAAAAATACTTCAAAGAAGAAAAAGAACTTAAGGAAGATACTAATTACATACATTTTACCTTGCTACAGACAGTACTTACTCAAGGAAAAGCATTTTGCTGGAAAACATGTTTGTTTTAATTATATAATTTTGACCTCATACACAAACAAATCCAAACTACTGAAAATGCCGTATCTAGGCTTTTAAAACAGAGTTCAGTCAAGGAGAAGTATGCTTTAATTTTTTTTTTTTTTTCAATCTGAGAGGTATTTATCATTTGGTTTTGCCCATGGGAAATAAATGTTGTTGCAAAGTGATAAAACACTGTTCTAGAGTAAAATCTGTCTCTGCCCCATCCTCATCGCTGCCTGGGAAAAAAACCCTCTGTAGGTGTGTGAACAGAAAGGAGCAGGGAGCCCCATCAAGGTGCAGATGCTGCCAGCGCTCCCTCTCCCGCGCTGGGTACCACCTTTCAATGGGAGGCATGGGCAGCATCCCCAGGGCAGCAGCACCTCCGTGGAGGTACCTGGGGCTGCCCAGAGGATGCCCCTTGCCAGTGCCCATCCCGCTGGGACCAGCAGCAAGGCCAGCACAGCCGCTCGTGTCATTGCCTCTCACGCCAAAGGTCACGCCGGCGTGCCAGGAAAAAGAAACTGGAAATCACTGTTAGCTCCAGCGCAGAAAACTGTCTTTAAGTATAAAAACTTGTTATTTCAGCTCCGTTTCTATATAGCTGAAGGACCCCAAACTGCCTGCGGTTGTCAGTACAAACACCAAATGTGCAGAGCCGTATTAAACGCGTCAGCAACTGGACGAGTCAGATCACTGAAACCAATGCCAGCACTGGCAGAGTACATTGCTAACCCAACTATGAGCACCGGAATCCAAGGGAATTGGGTATAAACAAAAAAGAAAAAATAGATATATGGATAGCTAGGAAGAAAGCTCACCAGGCAATTAAGAAGAAAAAAAGAATATAAAACTTCACATCAGAAGAGAAATCACCATCCAGGCTATTTCATTCCATTAATTTTTTAGCAGTATTACCCACTCCAGTCAAGTATCAGATAGAGAATTTATATTTTTAGTCTTTTGAAGCAAGCCTTCTTCCATAAAAAGGAGAACCAATCTCATAGCAACTCATCCACAGTGGAAAAAGAAAGGAATTCCCTCCCTCACACAGTGAATTCAGTGGCAAAACTCTATAAATATTGCAAACCAGTTCCAGCAACACATGTGATTTAAAAGGAACTCAGAAACCAAGGCTTAGACCAAGCCATTAAAGTCAAACAGTTTCACAGTAAAGCGTTCAGAAGTAGAGCATGGCATTTTTGATTTTCTCCTCCTCCAATTTGTGACAGCACTTTATAAAAACCTTGGTCTAAACCCCAAAGAGGGGAAAGAAAAAAATGAAAAATAAAACAACAACAACAAAGTAAACCACCAACAGTAGACATACTGACCTCTCTCTTTCCACAGCTAGAGCCAGAGCCCACACCTTCCTCTCTCACCCCGGGCGCAGGGGCACACAGACACCGTGATTACCAACATGTCTTCACCGATGGGAAGGGCTACACAGTACCAGCTGCTTCTCGAGAGAAATAACAAAAAACTGGAGCACCAGCTTTTATGTAATCTAGCCTTCGCAGAGCGTGTACCCACCTACAACTGATGTGCCAAAGCTTTACAGCCACTACAGGGCAGCCATGGAGAAGCTGGCTAGCAAAAGCCCGTTCTTCCACGTGGAGATGCCCTCTGCCTTCTCCAGGTGACCCGACACACTCACACTTTATGCCAGCGTGAGTCTTCATTGCACAACTGCTTCCTCTTCTCAAACCCCGTGCCCACCTCTTGCAAACTCACATTTTTGGCTGCTGTGAAGAAGGAGCGAGGAGCAGGAGGGAAGGGCAGGTTCTCCCCAGGCAACAGATTAAGCCACTGAGCGAGACTTTCAGACTCCAGCGCTGACAGGGTTATCGCACTGGGAAAGCGAGGGGCAGAGCACAGCGTCCAACAAGCATCTGCTCCGGGCTCCTTAGGGAGAATTCCTGCCAGGCACACAGAGTGGGGAAGAAGATTCCAGAGAGAGGGTCGGCTGGGAGTAGTTGTGTGTTTTTAACTCCGAGGTTACTGCCACAGAGGAGCGTGGCAAAGAGAAGCAAGGGCAGGTTTCGGCTACTCCAGCAGCAGCAGCTCAATCAGAGACACCAGTCCATCACACGGCAACGCCGGTTACAGAACCAGGCGGCTTCTCCAGCGACAAAGCTAGAAGCTTGCTCTGTCACGCAGGGCCTCCAATACTAATTCCTGCGTCACGAAGAAAGATCTCCTTCCTCATAGCACAGGAATTTGAAAGTTAGAAGGACAACCTCCTCCTCTCCAGCCCTACAAAGGTTTGATGGTGCGGAGAGGTTCAGCTCTTGCCATAAATATTCAGCGCAGTCAAGGTTCTCCTAGCGTCTGCATCACTTCTGTAGGGAATTTGTGCTGCCTAGGAAGGTAGGGAAACAGCAATCCCGTAAAGCCACAAGAGAGATGCAAAACAGAGCAAAAGCAACAAAACACACTAAAGATGCACTCTGCTATTTCTGCACAAACTACTTCCATAAGGAAAAAGAAAAGAGCAACCTGTCGCTTAAAATATTCTTTGGAGGCTACATAAAATCCATTAATTCTTTACTAAAAGGAAACATCCTGAATGAAGAAGAGGTCCTAGGGAGGAAAACAAAATAAACTCATTCCATAATCGCATACCATTTACTTAAGACCACTGTGATGAATGTACACAAGCAGTCTTCATTTGGGGTTTCCCCTACACTTCTGAGTGTTCAACTCTTCTGCTTCTAACACTGAATAAAATAAATAAATAAAAAGAAATACTGTCCGCATGAGTAACTCCCAATGTAAATATTTATTAAAGACTATTATCATTACTCCTGATGCGGGTCATCTGCAGTGTAGAGGCATTCAGATCCAAGCACAAGCAGCAAGGGCTGGTAAGAACGAGCAGCAGCAATGTTCTCTCCCACCTGGATCGCTCACAACTGCCGGCAGGTCTCAAAGCCACCAGGCATCAAAGAAGTTTGATGGCAGGTTTCAGAGAGAAGTCCACTCCTAAACGTTATCTTGCATTAAAGCATGCATATACGTTAGATCAGCACAATTAAAACGAGACGGAACAATCCTATTACAGCTAGGCTGGCTAGCTTCATACAGACAAGCTTGAATTCATACTTAATTAGCTGCTTTAAGATGCTCGATAGCCTCTTTGCAAGATCAGCTTTTCAGAACCGAAGCGACCACCAGTTGCATTGCCTACGAATGGCAGGAAAACCAAAGATCATTTCCTTCTGTGGAAGAGGCCCCCGAGACCACGGGGTGCACCATGGGACCCCCCCTGGAACAAGCTTGCCCCGAGGCCGTGGGGCCACGCAAGCCCGTAGCACCTGCGGGCGAGGCAGAAGGCTGCCTTTAGCTCTCCGTGCCCTTGCTGCAGCAGGCACGGCCGCGTTCCAGGTGCCACTAGAAATTTCACAAATATCGTCCACCCCTGCAGATAACAGAAGCAGGCGGTGTGAGCAGCCCTTATTCTCGTTACACGCAGCGTAACAGTGATCTTGCAGTCCCTGGCAGGGTCACTACCCAGTCCCATGAGCAATGAGACTGAACCACGGGGCAGCAGCATCTTGTGATGCTTGCAACCTTATGGTCAGACTTCGATTTTTTTTTTTCTTTTTATACAAATATTTTTATGTGTTAAATATGACGCAGGGGCTATTTTGCATGAAACTCTTAAACACACCAGGCCCCCAGGTCACTAGCCTGACCCCACTTTACCACAAATAAATACTGAGAGTATGCCAGGTTATATTCAACCCCAGAAAAACAACTAAAGAAGCTACTCGACCAAAGCAGCAGCAGGTTTACTTTAGGCTTTTGGAGTGGAAGCAAGTATTACAACCAGAGTACAAACAGAGCCGTAAGTGGCAGCAGGCCCCTGATACTGAGGAGATTAAAACAGACCCAACCATTAGAACAAACTTTTGAGGACTTTAAAGGCAGAAACTCAGGATGTGACTACCACTTTGATATCACTGCAGCTTTAGTTATATATGTGGATGGATGGGTATCAGTGTCTAAATTCTCTCCAAGATTTCCAGAAGTTTTACCTTACTCTTTAAAAAGAAGTTACGCAAAAATATTCCCATTTGCACTTAAAAGTTTTCTCTACAACAGAGGCTACAGCTACTTGGGCACAAAGCCTCCTCTGGCAATGGTGCACACTTTCAGCCCCTGAAATGCAGAACGTTTCAAAGTTAAATGGGAATGGGAAATACAACATTTTAATCTCAGCTAGGAGAAAGAGTATTTCAAATACAGAAAATATTGGCACAGGTTAATAAAAAAGAACTTGATTCAATCTCTTCAAAAGCTTAGAAGGGCAGAAATGATCCACCAGGCATTAAGGAAGGAATTTTAAAGGAAACCATCCACTGACGAGTGACACCGTTACATCTAACCTGAAAGATGAGATTTAAGGCCAGATTAAGTTTTGTTGGCAAGCTTGGGGAACTCCACAGCTATCATCTGTCCTGCCCGCTCACACGAGGCCAGGGCTTGCTTTATGGCGCTGCACAGGGTGACTTCAGTTTGGAGCTTGTATTGGCTAGGAACAGTGTGTCCCCACTGAAGCATTAAGGTCTACGAACTCAGCCAAATCTTCCATCTCAATACGCTACTGAGTCAAAACAGCAACAACTGTCGTCCCTGTCTTGAAATACGTAACAGTGCATGCAAGAAATATGCTCCACTTGCTCTGGCAGACAGAGCAGATCCTGGCACTTCCTAATTCTTTTAGAAATGCGGTCACCTTCAGTGCCTCAAGAAAGAGAGGTGATTCCAGCGGCAATTAGCTTTCAGCACTTGGCAAGACGGGGGAAAAGTATCAATTTTCTTAAACAGGGATCTAAAGATTGGGAGGGAAGGGAACACGCACCAAGAATCCCTGGAAGAAAATCAATTAACAGATGGCGTACAGTCAGGAGGGAAGAGAGCGCCTCCTGCTAAAACAAGGCTGCAAATAGCATTGCAGTTCATTGCAGGGAAAAACATCCCTCCCTCCCACCTCTAGAAAACCCATCCCGTACACGTCAGTGCGTTCTTTCTGCAGTGTCAAGCAGTGCAGTTGGCAAGCAGCAGGTCAGGGCACCCCACAGCCTTGCCAAAGCCCCGTGCTGCACCCACGCTCCTGGGGCACCCCCGGGTGCCCCCCTCAGCCCATGGGATGGGAGGGTGAGAAGCAAGAGAGCTTCCCCAACACGTTACCCTCAAATTTCATGTAGATTACAATGCATCAGGCAAGCATTTAGTGGCCAGATGCTGCTACAGATCAGAGATTTATTCACTTGACACACTCAACTGGAGGGAAGGAAAAAAAATACGTAAACCAACAACCCACACACTTCCCTCTCCTTTCCTGTATTTCTGGCATCTTCCTATTTTGCACGGCTTGTGACACCACCAAGCCCAAAGCATCCTGCAAACAAAAAGAAGAAAAGCTGGTCTTTCATGGGGATAAAAGAAGAAGGTACGGTATCTGCCCCTGAAGTACAAACAGGTTCAGACACCTCTTAGAAAGATGTTGTTTCACGTATAATTCCTCCCACCATCTCAAGGATGCTTTAAAGTACTCGGGGGAAGGAAGAAGGATGTGTCAAGAGAAGATGGTACATTTGCATCAGCCACTTTGATGGTACAAACACTTCTGCGTACCCACATTCGTTAAAGAGGCGATAATGGCTACCATGCACCAGTGAAAAGACAACAGGCTTCACCAGGCACAGCGCACAACGTGGGCACAGGAGGACTCCGGAGCTCCTGGGTGAGCGGAGGTCTTCCACGGCTTCCCGCATGCACTGCTCTAGCGCTGCCAGGTCCGTGACTGTGGCAAGAGGAGGAGAAGGAAGAGGGGAGTGGGAAATGGAAAGCTGGCATGCAGAAGTGTGGTGACAGACCCCTCTCTGATATGACTCAGGTTAAGGCTGCACTTCAATAAATAACTAGGTAGCACAAAGGGCAAAGTAAGCACACCGATGTACTAGAAGGGCAAAACTTGGGGTTTTTTACTCCTATTTTCTGTAAAATAGCAGACTCGGTTATCACCCTGGGACAACTTGTTCTTTCTATCCACAATGAGGAGAAATCCAGAGTTGCCAGCCCAAGCTGGGTGAAGACACCTGCTACCTTCTTGTCTCCCCAACAGTCTACTTATTTTCAAAATCACTACAGAAACAAAGGTCTTCATAATACCTGAGAACCTGGCTAATAATATATGCAAAGTTAACGCTAAAGTAACTGCAATTAAGTTTATCCTTTTATAAAGACCAAGTAGGCCTAGGGGAAAACAAACAATCACACACAACAAATCAAGGACAGATGTTCACCACATCTCCTAAACACGCATATGCCCTCACTGGGATACGCTGACCCTCTACAGATGGGGATATAACCAGCTTCCAGCACCTCTGCCTCCCAGGAGAGTCAATGGAGCACAGCAGGGGTGACGCAACAGGGCAAATCCACGTGCTTTCTGCCCGTGCCACGGATTGCTGGCTGATCTCCTCCATGCAGCTCAGTCTTACCAATCTTAGTCTTCTCCCGTTGCTTTTTGCTTGCCAAAATTGTACAATTAAAGTATCAGTCTTCTCCAACTAACTCCTACAGACTACATACCCAGTCCTCTCTTTCTGCGGTTTCAGCACAAAGCAATTTTTGGCACAGCTTTCAAATGGAAGCAGTTTCTACACCAAGGTACAACTGACAGTAGAGACCAAAAAACAATTTAGTGACATGAAAAGAAACGCTTAGCATCACAGATCAGGTAATGAACATGCTAGTGCCGGAAAAAAACATTCAGATTTCAGACAGGACAACATTCCTAGGTAATTTTCAAAATGCTTCACAATTCTTACTGCTTTCTTAGAAACCCTTGAAAAGTACCAAAAATAATTTCCAGCTTCTTCTTGAGAGAAGGTATACATGCTTTTAATAAGACAGCCACCAGCACTAATGAGAGACTTTTGTCTGTTGCAGATGTTATGCTGCATCTTCATCATTTCCATCATTTTTTCCTCTCGTACTAGCCCAGGACATGCTCTCAGCAGCTGCAGTAGATGTAGACAGCATCCTTGCAGCTGCAAACTGGCTCCACGTATAAACAGGGCTTCATAATACAGATGCCTTCAGAAGATGCCCACCCAGCAACAACACTGACAGACTCCCCACGTTTGCAGCTGGATGCTGAAAAAAACACTTTGAATGAGCCCTCCCTGGTCGAGAGAGGAGTTGACACCCAGCAGGAGGCTTTCCAGCTCCAAAACCCAAGGTTACTGGTGGCCCAGAGGACAGCAGGATATACGGGTCCCTCTCTCCTGTGCAGGTCTCTGTGTGTGTGCGAGTACAGGGTCGACCTGCCTGGGCCTCTGACGCTGCAGATACCACAGCATCAAACCCAAGCCCAAGGAGCTGCCCCCGGGGCTGCTGCTTTTGCCGGATCACAGCCCTGAGTAGGATCCCCAGCCCGAGACATTTGCGGTATTCTGCTGCTCACTCCCTCTTGCACTTGCCAAGAGGCACCACGCACGAGCTCTTCTCTCTTCTGTCCATCAAAAGGAGGAATAAATTACCTCCCAGCAGACTGCGGCTTGGTTGTTCACTGACTCCGGAGACCTTGAGCATTTGCAGCAGGCAGCTCTCCAAGGCAGTTCATGCAGTGCCATTCCCCATCCTGCCACAGGACGGTTCCCCTTAGGGTGCCCCCCCCTCCTCCAGGGACCTTGGTTAGGATTTCAGCTGGCGTGGATCCTGAGGGCTCTCTACCAGCAGCAAAACCGTGCTTTTGCTACTGCTGTTCGCCCTTACAGCATGCCAACAGGGCACAAATCATTCTAGAAAAATGGTCCGTTTCTGGTACAGTGCTCCAATGCAATGTCACCTTTTTTTTTTTTTTTCCCCCTCCACTCCAGTTTGGAGCAAACAAGTTGGGCAAGACCCAAGCCCAAGGACATCCTCCGACCCTTCCAGCACAAGGTGGGGAACAGAGCACAGTGAAGCATAATTTCTCTTCCTCTCCTCCCATATTTCAAGAAGATTTGGATACTCTGCAGAAAAATTATTAATTTGCTTCTGCAGCTGCACCAAGCTGAAAGCTTTGTTTTTAAGAACAAGGTGCAGTCATCTTTTCAGCCGCCTCTCCTACTCCCACTTCAGGACAAAACGAGGCAACAGGCAAAGTGCTGACAAAAAAAAAGTCATTAAACTTGTAGGGCTGCCCCATTTGAATGGAACAATCCTAGACAAAGAGAGAGTAGATATTATCCAGACAGGCCTGTATTTCACGTCTGAGCTAACAGTCCAGATTACGAAAATGAACTAGAGGGGCCAGGGCCAGAACGGCAGCAGAAACTCAGTTGCTCGGTAGTGAATCAGAAAATGCACACGCTCACCTCGCTGGTGTTTCGGGTGCCCAGCAGGAGGAAGAGCACTTGCTGAGGACTTGCTTCTCCTTCCAGCAGCGTTCTGCGCCTGCCCTGACACACCTGCCCTACGCGGACCGGCGCAGAACCACGGAGGACAGGAGAAACCCTCCAGCATTTTGGGTCCCCAGACACAGCAGCCACAGTCACATCCCTTCACTACAGGTTCCATGGGACTAACAGTTTAGTTCTTTTTAAGTGTCAGTAAAACGAAAAGGCACCACAAATCAGATGGGGAACAGATAGAGAAGTAGGTGGGGCTGGGGTAGGGGCTAAGGGAAGACCTCTCCCCACCACAAAAATGCAAACAGCTTATCTGTCATACCCTGGGGGTCCCTTCTGAGCGTTTCTTTTTTCTTCTTTTCCAAGAAGGGAAAGAAGGGGGGAAATGTCTTTTGGCACTCAGTTAAAAAATAAAAAAAAGATGTAGATCTACCCTCTGTTGGCCTAACGTACAAGCACCTCCTCCAATTTTGTCACATTTTCCAGACACCTCCTTGCTATTCCCTCAGCCTTTCACACACCATTAAGGTGATGGGTAGGAATTCAGGCCAGACCCCAGACCCCAACGGGGAGAAAAGGCGAGGGAAGAGGACAATGTGCAGGATCCTCCAGTTAACTCAGTCACTGGGCTCTGTCTGCCATCAAGGCAAGCAAATGCACAAGCTCCCAAACTGCTCTCTTTTCCCTGACCAAAAAGAAAGTGTCTCACTTAGAGTGGTGTTTACCAGCATTAAAATGTAAAGACCAGAGATGGATTTTGTTGTTATTATTATTACTATTTTTATTTTTGAAGACAAGCAGTCAAGAAAAAAAGGTACAAACCACAAAGCAAGGGCCAGCACTACAGCAGCTTTGTCCACGTGGTCTGGCTGCACAGTGCATCACACCTGCTGCTGCCTCCTGCCCAAGAGCCAGCACAGCCACCCGCAACCCAGGACGCAGGCCCCTCGGAAGGAAACCCTGGAAGAAATGCTGACTCTGGTGCCTGAACGACATACAATCCCTTCTCGCACAGCTTCGAAGCTATCTCCAAACAGGTATGGCTTTTTCCTGGATTAATTCAAGAGCACCCATACTTACAGCCTTGTTTTAACAAGGTCTGCTTTGTTAAAAGCACAGCATGTTTTCTAATTTAACGTGGATGGAAACCAATGTACAGCAGGGGATGCTTTCATCATTTCAGACCTTATTTATATACACATCTACAACTTCCAAGAAACTCACCTACCGCACACACACCAGCTGCCATTAATTGCACTTGTTCAGAGCCCCTTTCACCAGAGGGCTCTTGTAGCAGCTTTCCCATGTTTCCTCTCTGGACTTTGTTCATTGTCCTTCAGTCCCTCCACTTTTCCACAGCTGCCACGGGCCAGGCACACTTACACACGAGACAGAGTTATTGCCTCCCGGCAGACAAACAAAAATAGAAAAGATATTGAGTTTCCTCAGTAAACCACCAGTCAGTTTTATCTTCGTCTGAGGTCGTAACACTTCGTTCACATTTAGCAATTTTTTTTTCTCACTCAGCTTCTTCCCACAAGCTTGGAGCACCTAGAAATCCTCGGTTTGGAGACTTGTCCCACGCTTCCCCTTCAAAGGGTGCCTATTTGTAGGGGCAAGGACAATGGCTGAAGCCCAGTTCTTCCTCTGGGCATTGCTGTGGGAGGAGAGAGCGAGCATCATTAACATCATAACTATTCAGTCGTCAGACCTTAGCACCATGCTACCGAGCCAGCAGCACCTTAACCACAGACGGCCCAAGCAAGCTGAAGTGAGTAATGTAATTAGTGAACCACTAAGTGCCTCCGCAGTCACATGCTTCGGTGACGGTCTCCAGAAAGCCGTGAATGGCCCACTGCAGCTATGCCAGCGCCTTTAACTTTGAAATTAATTCATCCCTGACCCGAGGCATAAAAAAAAAAAGTTCCACCCACAACGTGCACTTGGTCAGCAGCTATAACTGATGGTTAGCAATACAATCTGCTTCTCTCTCCTCAGGCCTTTCTCGACCCATCGCGAGCCCTGCACATAACCTACACCCAATATGTATGACGTATAACGATGACACTGCCAAATTTCAAGTTCACATTATCCGAAGAGAAATGCATGCAGTCAACACAAAAACTGGTGCAGACCATCAGAAATTAAGCAAGAGAGGAGAAATCAGCACTTGGGTACCGCTATATTGGAGGATGCGGTCTCACGTGCCCTGAAATGCACTCACAAGGACATGAAATCCCTTACGCCACAGTGTTCAGCGTGAGGCTTGTGCCTTTCTGCCTGTATGGCAAGGCACCAGAAATCCCAACTGAATTTCACGGCATCATCATAATACAAAAACAAAAAACAAAACAAACAAACAAAAAAAAATCTCCCCAGGAATCCTAAAAATGCATACTCCCCAACCACAAGCTACTACACAGCAGTTGCAGCATTTGAAGGAAAACACCACCATTTGTGCAACGAGTTGAAACAACAAAGCTCAAGGTAGTAGCCAAGCAAACCTTTGCTGGTGATTAAACCACAATTCTCCTCATCCTTCGGCTGTGGTTACACTGGAGACAGATGGCAGCAGCCAGACGGCACCTGACCAGAGGTCCACCCACCCAGGCTTGTTCATGGCCACGCCGCTCAGGCCACGGACCCGCACGGCCCAGAGGCCCCACAGCCGCCACCACCAGCAGAAGGGGCATAGCAAAACATCACCCGCCTCTCTCCAGAGAGAGCGGGAGCAACTGTCTGCCAGCAGCACCAGCAAAATACAACGAGAATACTGCTGGCCTGCAAAATCCCTGGGTTAGGAGGTGCTGCGAGAGCACCTCCCAGCCGTGTTAGCAACGCCTGCCCTGGTCTTACACTTATCCCTAGGACAGAAGGGTCTGACACTATTTTAACAGCCTTTGACAGATGTAGTCATGGAAGAAAAATCAAATACAGTGTGAATTACTAGAAGTCACAAAACCCTGTGGGAAGGGGAGACTGCCCAAAGAACTGCCTCGTCTGGTCGGTTTGAGCCTACCTTCAACTCTTCCCCTAGCACGTACCTCTGGAGATGCACAAATGACCAAAGTGAAATTGTTTTATTGTTTTCACATGCTTCCCAAGCCTTCCCATGATGTAAAAAGAGCATTTCCCTGAAATCGTATTCTACAAGCAAACAATTGCCACATACAGAAGACAAGTGAAAATTTCGGACTAATTCAAAGTTGAACTGTTTTAATTTTGGAAGCAAGGACGAAAGCGTGAATTGCAGGTAGACAATTCTCTGCAGTACAACAAAGCACACCCCCACTCTCATACACACACCCCTTTCAGAAAGGATACATGCCTTTTGTCTACACACATTAGGAGGGTTCCAGATGAATAATTACAATTAGTCCATTACTTAATCTCCTAATCACTTCTGGGCAAACAGCATTCCCGGACATTTGTTAATGACACATCCATTATCATACCATCCTACTTATGAAAATTTAACCAAGAAAAATAAATTGAAAAATGCTCAGGCAACATCAATCACCTTATTCAATGCTGCAAGGAAGGGAGATTCACAGCCGAGGCCTCATCTGCCGCAGTGATTTGCCACTGCAGGCACAGGCTGGGGTTTGCACCGGTGAGCTGCCCCAGCAGCCAGCCCTCCATTTCCAGCTGCTCAAGCAGGGCCGTGAGCGGCTTGTGGGCCGTGAGCTGCACCAGCAACTGGAAACACGGGGTCCCTCAGCAAGCCCCCCTCTAACTCAATATATTCCACCTAACACGTACATTGCAGATCTAAACGCTCAGTGACTGAGTTTAACCACCCCGCAGGACGTGATAACTAGGTGTCACCGGGACAGTCTGAGAGCAGACACGAGTAGGGATGGGAATTTAGGTAGTATGTGCAGCACTTCAGCTCTATGTGTTGCTTGGTAGGTTTAGGAAAGACCTTTAACACTGATTTTTTATTATTATTATTACTTTTAAGTTTATAACCAGAAGAAAGAGAATATTCCAGCATGACAAGCCCTGAAGCTAAAATTACAAACCTATAATTTGAGTTCAGTAGCAGTTGGTATAACTCAGATCCCAGCCACAATGAGAGGTCTCCAGCATTATCGACTGTCAACAATTATTACTCACTAGACACACAAAACAGCTTTGTTCCGAACTGGAAGCCACAACTGCAGGCAGCAGTAATTGCTACCAAAGGCAAAACACAAAGAACAGCCCTGCCATACAAAATGTTCTCCAAAGGCAAATACTGGAATGGACACAAAAGTCTTATCATCTTCACTGACATCGTCAAAAACAAACAGAAAAATATTCAAGACTGTATACCCCAAAGGAGGGGACTAGCAAGGAAAGGGTATCCCAAAGAGGCACTTGGTAACTATTCCAGGCTTAACACGCATTTAATGAAATGTTTTGTTCATTGGCTATCGAACTTTCATTAGCAGTTTGAGGGAAAACTACACACAGAAAAGATGAAATGCAATCAATTTCTCCTAAAATCGCATATGTTTCCACATTAATCCTCAGCAAGTTCTTCCCAACTGATACTAAACACCAAATCAATTAATACAAATTGCTCACCGTATTTTCACAGAGGTAGCTTCACACCTCAGCAAGCCTCAAAAAAAAAAAAAAAAAAAAAAAAGGTATTTGTACAAAACACTCATCTGGTCTTTTTATATTCATTTAGCTATGCACTTAATTATTTTGGCAGGTAACTGTGTCAGCTCAAGTTTCTTACTCACTACCCTTTTGCAAACCGAGTACGAAGCAATCACGTTTTTATAACTGCACAGCCTATAGCAACAGAATAAACAAAGTTTTCCCTGACTTATGGGGCAAAATCCCGAACCTGCTGACTCCATTAGCAGTCCTGCCATTAAATTAATACAACTCGTATGACTTTCCCAGGAGACAATGACGACTAAGTGAGGAAATGTATTTTACCAGGAACAAGCAAGTCCAGTAGGATTTAGGTTCAATTTTTCATGAACGCAATATGTACGTTTAACACGTACATGTACATTTTTAACACGTGCCATACAGATAGTTCAAACAGAAGCTACATTTGTCGTCCTCTGTTGTAGGAGTGCAACAGGTTTTCTCACCGCCACGTGATGAATCTTCAGAAAAGGTTTTTCTTCCTACACTCCATATAACCACGTTGTACTTCAACATCCCCCTCCCCCATTAACAGGGCTTAATATTTTTTTTTTGTTCTCTAAACACAGGTCCATTACTGTCTACAAGACAAAAAAACAAATAGCTTCTAAAAAAAAAAGTGACTTAATGCAGACAGTCTTTCTTCTCGGTCAGTACCGTGGAGAAAATCCTGCTAAACTGGCTCTCCAAAACGCTAAGCAGCTGGGACCCGCGCAGCCTCCATCGGTCCATGCACCTCCAGAGCACCCCGTGCTGGAGGACAAGGGGGTGCCAGTGCTCCTCAGCCTCTGGGCTACACAACGAGCACCCCGGCTGCTCCTGGGCCTTCCTCCTGCATCAGCGAGCTCTCCCACGGAGGGAGGATGCAGCACCGTGCTGGGGGGGGGGACGAAAAAACTCAACTTTGATTCACCTGGAAGGAGGCAGCTCAGGAACCAGAAGCAGCACAGCACCACTTGCCAGAAGCATAAATGGTGGCAGAGCAGAGCTTGGGGCTCTTCTGTGTCGGCTGTATCGTGGAACGGGGCTCAGCTGAAGCCCAAGCCCTCTGCAGCTAAGGACTGTCTTACGCTGAGTTAGTAACAAGGCGGGAATGCGACAGCCTCACCTCAGAACGCTTCTCTAGTAGGCCACTTTCTGCACTGTTTTGCTTCCCCCCAACTTGTTCTTGGCTAATACTGCAGGGAATCCAAGTCGCTACAGGGAAGACGCTTAACCTTTTGTTGCCCTCAGGCTGGAACAAGTGAAGTATCACCGTCATGCAGCTCAGCCACTGTAACAGCTCTGCACCTTGTTGCACAGCGGATATCAAATCCTTCAGATCAAAAAATGGTCCCCTCTGAAAAGCATGATGGTAAAGGTATAGAGTATTAAGGGGAAGAAAAAATAAATAAATAAAACCAGCCATATCTGCGTTTTGGGGTTTTTTGGTTTTTTTGTTTTTTTTTTTGGCTAAGGTTCTCCAGATTACCTGTCACACAGTTAGTGAATAACAATTTTGAAAGTACCTCTGAAACTGTGCCACCCAGACACCAACCCAAACGCTAGGGCAGGTCCGTGATGAAGGAATGAGCAACAGATGGAGGCCTCGTGCGAGCTATATAGATGTAGATAAAAACACAGATCCGGCGTGAATTAAGGCTTTACTAACAAAAATGTCAAACAGCACCAAAACTCTCCAGGAACTCGGCATGCGGTTAGGAAGCAGTACTCCGAAGGTTTTGAGACATGCCGTTGACAAGCGGAAAGCAAAGTGATTTGAGGAGCTGGTGCAACCGAACCAGCAAGACGCAGAGCCCAGCCAGCGCTGCCCTGGGACGAGGCAGAGACAGCTCGCGCCCAGGGCTTCGCGTGGCCGCCGGACTGCGGTGAGCGGAGACCTGGGACCCCGCGCCGTGCTGGGGAAGAGCACAGAGCCCGCTGCGATCGCTGGGTCGTTAACTGCAAGGGGAACGACTGACAGCAGGACAGTCAACTTTCAGAGCTCACGGGGTTTGCGTGGTCCAGGTCAAAGCAGTGCTGGAGCAGGAGGAGAGTGCACCGAGGGGAAGAGAAGGGCCGGCGGGCCGGCTTTGAGATGCAGAACCACAAGTGCTGATGAAGTTGGATGGAAGGAGGTGGTAAGCCCTGGTGCCTGGGGTTAATGAGGAACAGGGGTCTGTCCCCTCCCCAGACTGAGTCAGGAGATAGAGGCAGGCACAGGATTTGCTTTAGAAGAAAAAAAGGGAACTAAGCATGACGGACTAAGCCAAGAGATCATTGAAAACAACAGAAACATTGCTGCTATAACGGATGGGTCTGACAGACGAGCACGAACTGGATCCCAGCAGGAACTGCTCACACTTGCTGAAAGCCTGGTGCCTGACGGTGCATCGCCTATCAGGGAGGGTGGAAAGCCAGACAGAGGGCTAATAGGATTGCAAATCCAGAGGGTCCAGACACGCTACTGTACAACAACACTGGGAAATAAAAGCCAAAACGTGAAGTGGAACTTTCATAACAGCATCACAATTTTTCTGCCTGTTTTACTCTATGTGTAAAAATGGACAAGATAAAGGAGATCAAGGTATTCGTGTTCTTGCAGAGTAATGCTGATAAAGCAGGAAGCCATGGACAAAGCATTAGGCCACAGCTTTCTGGCATGAGGGTTTAAATCTTCAGATGTAAGATGTTTTGAGAGATGAGATATTTTCCAGCTGTGGTTTAGCTTTAGCCTAGAGATATGCAGTTGCTCTACAAAGGTTGTTCCTAAGAATACTTTTTTTACTTTTTTTTTTTTTTTTAAAAAAACAACAAAGGGAGAGGAAACTCCAGTCATCCGAAAGTGTTATAGTCAGCCAGCTGAGATTAAACAGCAGAATGCTGACTGATAAGGACGCAGGATGAGATGGGTCTCACATTCAGGAAAAAGACTTGTTCCTTCGGTAGATGGTTTGGGTTGCAGTTCTCCCAGGGAGGCTGTGGAGCACGCGTGGCTTTACCTGGGGAGAGCAGAAGAGCAGTTCCTCTTTGAAAACACATTTTAGAAAGGAAAGAACAGAAGAGCCTTTTCCCAGAGAACAGGAAACACTGCTGCAGCCCCCTCCATCCCCATCGAGAGGCGGATCTGCCCCCACCAGCACAGGAGCATTACCACCTTTGCATCCAGGTCTTTGCCTTCGTTCTGCGAAGGGAAGGATGGTCCTGCCCTTCAGAAAGGGGCACACTTAGCCAAAGCAAGTGAGTTGTCAGTAAGCCCGTGACTGCTCAATGAGACATCGCTAATAGGAAGGCAGATGCACACTGCCAGCATCCATGACGTGATAGTAATAATTTTGAAGTGATGCTTGATGCTTCCATGATGAAGCTATTTTCAGTTGCTTTGAATCTGCTTCAGAAAAGTCAGTCTCTCTGAATCAAAAAAGAGTCGTGACTGTTCTGAGCTCAGATGCATGCAAGTAAGCAGTTCAGGTGTTTAAATTATTTATCCATGAAGAGAAAAGCTGTACTAATCTTAAGAACAGAGCATACGAAAGGGAAAAACAATTAAACATAAGACATACTGAATAATGTGAAGCAGTACAGAGTTCTCTGATGCAGAAGGTAACTGTGGCCAAAAGTCAAAAAAAACCTTAAGCTTAAAGACATAATGTGTTCCAAATATGCATATTATTGCAGCCTGGGCTGCAAAACTCAAAATACAGAAATTTGCTGCTATTAGAAGAAATGTTTCCCAACCATAAGGCAAAATGATTATTTTCAGCAAAGCCCCAGTGAAAAGCTGGTATTCTCCCTAAAAAAGTTGGTTGGAAAGAGCAGGACTTTTGTTTGTTTTAAACATATGGCGGGTGGGGACACGACAGAACACCCCCATTCTTCACAAACTATGCGTACATAAGCACGCGTGACATCCAGTGCTCTGGACCAGACCATCTCTCCTCATCTTATCCGCAGACATAACTCCTTGCCTTTCATCTTCCATCTTGACTTTCTCCTCCTCTGTCTCACTTGGAGGCCAAAGCTGCCAAGCAGACCTCCCAGGCGGAAGACGCACAGGGTGGGAGCGACCCTCCAGCCCACTGTAGCCTTGTCAGAAGGCTCCCCGTGCAATACTTACCACGGAAGATGCTGCTCAGGAACTAAAGCTGTTGGTCCCCTGACAGACCAAGCAGCTGTGGTGACGCACCAGGTCAGTCCCCGTGAACACAACGCCTTCCCTCTGCCCCTCGCTCCCTGCCCACTCCTTTAAGGGAAGAAGTTCTTAAAACAAGCCTGCTTTAAGGTTAATGGATTAGGTATCTTGTTCCAGCCCGCAAATGCCCAGTTGCTCAGAAGACTTGGCTTTATTCACTGAAATTAATGGAGAAGTTAAAAAAAAGTGTATTGATATTGTGGACTGGAGAAAAGTAAAACTAGATGCCCTGCTGCCAAAATAGATGCGTTTATTACACAACATTGAACCCCAGCACCAGCACCTTTACTTAGAGAGTCTTAGCCAATTAAGCTGATAGCACGGAACACACGGGTAGTTTCTGGGCATGCAAGAAAAGAAATAGGTGGGTTTTACTCCTGCAAAGAATCTCGCTCTTCTCCCGGTTTGTTATCAGCTTTCTCTGCTTTACCACCCAGCACGCAGCACTGCCTGCCGTGGAGGTAAGCAACAGCCACTGAGCAACAGCCTGCTCCTAGGCAAACAATCTCAAATTCTTCCTTGGTCCGTGCAATATCGCAAAGATTGGGCTGACTATAGAGAAAATAAAATCCCCACCTTTGTAAAGGAGACCCAGTAAGAAGTTCAAGGTATTTCAATTTACTTCAAGCCATTACCAGCTGCTGTTTCAATCATGTTGTTTCTATAATCTGGGCAGCATACCAAAGATCACAAAGGCTTGGGTTTAAGTTTCATTTAAAAACCATCTCACAGAAGAAGAATCTTTCCTCCATTTTATTAAGCAAAAACCATAAGCTGCTGACAATGCTATTATAGGCGGCAACATCAATGGAACACTTTATATGTATATAAAATATATAAAGAAAAACATTGAGCTGGAAGGTTACTAACAAAAATAGAAAGGAAGACCCCAGAGACTTTCTCTTTGTAATTCCTTTTTACACAAGCCAACACTTAAAGCCTCCTGCCTACGATTTCCAGGTAACCTACAAACCACTTTACGGCATCATTGCACAAACCAATCTGACTATCCAGTAGAGCAACTTGTAGGAGAACGACATGCCTGTTACTGACAAAATTCTTCACAGAGCAAGGAGAAAACCCACAATGCAGATGCATCAACTTTTTTGAAAGTAATACTGGCTCAAATTGAGTTATAATGGGAAAGTGACCTGTTTTGATACTGAAGGTCCTTGGCATTACTGCTCAGAGCAAAATCATCTGTGAAACTACCAGAGGGATCCAGTTTCACCTGGAGCAGCAGCCAAAGAGATAATATATACATTACACAGCCTCCAGCACCATGGTCTGCCCAACTGCTCCCAGATACAGAGGATCCTGAGTCCCCTTCCTTCTTAGGCTCAACTATCCAGCCCTTGGTGTCCTTCATTTGATGCTTGATTTCAGCCTGCATCAGCCTTTTTACTCATTCTTGCCCAACTGTACTTTTGTCATTAGTTCTCATTACAGATACAGATGAGATAGCACTTCCATTCTACTTTTTTTTTTTTTTTTTAAGTGCCTTATGCTGTAACTCTAAGGATAATTACTTTGTGGGCTAAAGTTTCCCATTCTTGTTCTCATCACAGAAGTACACATCGGAAGAAGAAGATCTGTTTGGTCAAATGAGGTCTTTAAGCGTATTCTCAGATATGCTCAGCTGCATTTCTAACAGTAGCTAAAAAAAATAGAGAACTTAAGAAAGGAAAATTTGATGTGATGTTCCACGTTTTAGTTAACAGTCTTCCAAGATACAAGTGTCCAGTTGCTCTGGAAACTGTAACTCAGACACAACCATGTATGTACATCAACCTCCCGGCTATAAATGAAAACACGTTAGCAACACCGCATGTTCATGTGACACGGACGTTTAACAACAAGCGTTGCATCCTGGTCCTCCCTAGATGAAGGTATGGTCCCGCAGCCCCCAGCACAGCTCTCTGGCTGCATTTCCTTTATTCCTCAACAGATGAGGCTGAGCAGGAGACAGCGCAGACCTACCATCACGCCAAGAGCCCTCCAGATAAGGGAGAGATGGAAACGCACGTGGTTACTTCCAGGATGTGCCAGGGGTTCAAAGCGGGGCTGCTTCTTCCTGTGTTTGTGTGGTGCCTGTCACACCACAGCTGGAAGCAAACGCTCATGCCAAAAGGAGGACTTAGGAGACAAGCAAACACGGTGGACGAGTAGGATCTGGTACACAGTGCCGTCAGCTGCTGGTTTGGGAGGAGACGAGAGGAAGGCTGGAGCTGGGAACGGAGCGAGAGGGCTGTCAGAGCACGGGGAGCGGAGGGTGACGCTCAAAAGAAGAGTAGGAGGAACGAGCACTGGATGCTTATGGAGGAGGATTTGACACAGCACAACACAAGAAGCCAGATTAAAAAAAAAAGAAAAATATTACATACGTAGACGACAGCCTGAGTGCCGGTTGCTGTGGAAACCGTAACTTTGAATTCAGAGGCTAAAATCTCTAGCATTTCTATTTATACCACGCTCCTCACTACAGCACGAGAACTTTGAGCAACAGAGAGCTCTGGCACCAAGCAGGTCGTGTCCCCCCCGCCCCGTTACACGCAGGGGTCCTTCCAAACGACGCATCACGAGACTTTTCCAGTGTTCCTGGCCACTGAACGACTACATTGCGTAACTACCCCTGATACAAACCATCGCTGTTTCCTCTTCCAAGCAAGACCAGGTGAATCACTGGAGAGACGTTGAGTTGGACTCAGATCTACTTCAGTCTAGAACAACTAGAGAAGCCAAAAAGGCCATTTAAAACAGCAGTATATCTTGATTCTTTTAAGGCAAACTACAGTCAGCCTTACATAAGCTCACAGAGGGCCAGATCTCAAAGCCAATCGTCATTAAAGACGATGAGCACCATATTTGTTTAAGGACTCCAAAATATTGCCTTTAATATACTGGAAAGCATAGTTTGGTCATCAAAGCAAGAACAACAATAACAAAGAAGCTATAGATTAAACACTTGTTTGGGAGAATCCCTCTAAAAATGTCTCCTTTTCGAGTTGCACTGCTGCCCACTAAGAAAGCGGCTTTTTCTTCTGTGGGAAACACGACTCTGGGACAGCAAGCGTTCCCACAGCCCAAGCGGGAGCAGGACTAATACTAATCTGCCCAGAACCAAGACGGAGGCGAGCCAAGCCCCCGCAGGTACCTCGCGTTCCTCTTCCACCTCCACCACTCCAGGAAGGGAAGAGGAAGTCCCACTCCCCACCCGCTCCTAAACCACGTCTTACCTCCAGTAGTACGGGAGCACCCGTGCGGCGTGCCCACTGCCATCGCAAAACATACACGACAGCTAACACGGGGTCGACGATTAAGTTTTAAGACCCTTCCCAGGACCCATGCACAGATCAGTCCCCAAATCAAAGAGCTCGTGGTCTACAAGGACAACTATGGCAAAAGCGAGAGAGAAAGCCACAGCACTTTCCAAGGTCACTCGCATCTCCAAAATCCCGTGGGACCGTCCCATCCACGTGGGCTCAGCAGGAAGCAGCAAGGACAACCCTGGCGCGCAACCTGCAAAGCAACGCGCTGCCAGGGGAAGGGCAGGTGGGCAGGGGCTCCAAGGGCTGCTGAACCAGGAGGAGTGAAGGGAAGCTGCTCCCCGCTGCAGCGGGCCCTTACGGCCAAGAGGAAGGAAGCCTCGCTTGCCCTTGCTCAGTAATTTATATCACAGCATCGAGGTGTCGCCGCAATCGGCAGAAGCGCTTTAATAACGCAGGAAGGGGAGAAGATGCTCTAATCGCAGACGAGGCACCGAGCAATCACTCCGCAGATCTCAGCTTCTCCCCGCTCACTCCAGTACGCCTTCTAATCGGAATCCCGTACACACAGCAACACGGTTAACGAGCCTTCACCAGCCCCGTGCCCCCGGCACCCGAGGGGCGGCGAGGGGAGGGCCCGCAGGCACCGGGGGGGAGACGAGGACGGCAAAGGCGAATCCCCCCCTGCGCTCCCCGACCTGCCGCGGCGGCGGCACCCGGCCCCCACCCGCGGGGCTGCGTTGC
>VXAL01010036.1:281177-299739 GCA_013399475.1 Chauna torquata
GGGGGGGGGGAAGGACCATGACTGAAAATGTTTGTTTCTTGTTGGATTAGCTTAACCCACACATGTAAACCTACGCAAAATCTGTGTTATTACATTAGCCTCTTGCTTCTGGAGAACTGGCCTCAGCCCTGATTAAGGTCACAGACAAAAAATCATTTATTGTCCTCAACTAAATCCCAGAGGGGACATTTGCCCTTGTGACCATCTCACTAAACTGGCAGGATTTGGTCCCGGCCCTGCACGGCTGGCTTTTGCCTCTGTGAGAGGAATCACGAGGATGTCACGAAGGTGGACAGTGGACAGGACAGGTGCGGCACGCTCCATGGCAGCGTTTTCCTCTTCTGCCCTCACAGTGCAAACACGCTGCCAGAGAGGTGGGGGATAAAAAAGCACAAGACTTGTGCATTGAGTGCACGAGTCACAATTTCACAGGGAGTGCCAGCACTGTCTTAAGTGTCAAGGATGCATTTTAAGAGGATAGAAATAATGAAATTTTTGAAAGCTAGATGCAAACAAGAGCCTACATGAAAAATACCCCTTACCAATGGCAAGAAGGATACCCTGCCAGACAGACAGCGGGCTTCGCCATCAGCAGACAGGCTGAGAGCACAGATTTCTTGGGCACCTCTAGGCAGGTTAACCAACCTCACTTTTTCTCTCAGAATGCAGCTTGATAACCTTTACATCTAACGCACCCTTAGCAGCAAATGACCATGCAAAGGGACCACGTTGGTCCCACTCCCCCACTACTTGCCTTGCACAGCCTGACCCTGCAGTGAGCAAGCTCAGTCACAGAGAAATTAACTCTCCAAAACCAAGACATCAGCTTTCTCTTGGTCTAGCTCCCTGGGCAGGCTGGAGGGATGGACAGCAAGTGCTGGTACCAGCATAAAGGAGAGGAAAGCCTTACACTAGCTGATAGCTATTACACTGGTTTAGCTGTAATGCAAAGAGTTTGTGGCAAGTAGTGCCACAAACGGTGGTGGTGCAGCAAAAGGGGCTGACAGAGGTAGGAATGGATTTGGAAAGTAGAGAGGAGCCAGAAGACACTTGAGGTACCATTGCCATTGCGAAAAGCATAGCCTAAGCCTGTAAATCACGTATTTGTAGGAAAAGGACATTTGGTTTGGTGTTGGGTGGTTGTTGGGGGTTTTCACTTGATCAGTTGATACTGTTGGAAAATCAGCAGCTTCCAGGCACACAAGCCCTTCCTCCTTTCTGAAAGAGAAGCAGCAGTCCTCATGTCAAGAACAGATTGAGATCAGTTGTTCTGGGTCTGATTGAATTATATGTTAATCATCTGGACAATTTGAGAACAAGCTTAGTCAGCAGTTGTGAAGTGCTCACAGTAGAGGTGGTAGGAGAGGCAGGTAAATACTGCGTGTGGGATACCGAGGTGTTAGTAGGAGGGGAACACCAGTAATGTATCTTAAAAGTTAGTATATTTATAGCTGGGATGTCTTTTTAGCCAGTAGGTTCTTCACTTCCAGCTTCACCTTTTGAAGGTGTTTTGTATGGTCCTCTGAGCACCCGTTTTAAGAAAAACGTCCCTGTTTTCAGTTTGGTGCTTCTGTCTCTGTAGGCTGTGTGAGTTAATGCTGCCGACCGGTGGCTGCCTGGTCCCCTCATGTCCTTCCCTCAGAGGCAGGGGTGCACCGAGTGGAGCAGACATCAGTCTGATGCGTGCATGCGAGTGCTGCGTCCCATCCCCGCTGCGCTGGAGGCTGGCGACGTGCAGCTCTCGTGCTGAAGTCATCACCCCTGTGGCAGCACCTAGGCAAGAGCTCAGCCGAGTAGTTCAAGAGAGGCATTCCGCAGAGATGATGTCTAAGGAATACCTGTATGATTAATAAGAATGGATTTTTAAAAGTCTTTTTATCTTCAGAGCGTCATTGCTCAGCTTGCAGGTATGTGGGTTCGTGCAGACGCAGCCTTCAGTGCTTCTGATAGCTTGCTCTGTAGCATCATCTGGTGGTGGCTGCAGGGAAACATTATCCCTCCAACAGCGATCATTTCTGTACCTTCCATTACCGTAGCATCTCCTAACCTGTGTGCCTCTCTTTCTTCTCCCCACCACTCCTTCTTCTCCTCTAGTGAGTTATTTCTCTTACAGAAGCTGGAGTCACAGGAGGAACTCAAGGAGTACTTGATTCAGGTGACTCTGAAAAACTGCTGATCCCACAATGTACCCTGTGTGAAACTTGCCCCTCTGAAGAGGGTCAGCATGGGCCAACATATCATTGAACCCCTTCGGAGAGTTACATAGACTTGCACAGTCCACGAGTTTCACGCAGTCCTCACCGGAGGCTGTACATCACACTATCACTGTCTGGAGAGCAGATACAGTGAATGTAAAACTTCAGCGAGTGTTGGCTTGTGCTACTGGGCTGCATTTCCCCTCGCAGCCTTAGCAGTGGAGGACCAAGGCATCTTGCTGTTGCTCCCCAGCACAAGGAGATGGGCAGTATAGGATCATTGAATCATTTAGGTTGGAAAAGACGCTTAAGATGACTAAGTCCAACCATCACATAACACTACCAAGTCCACCACAAAACCATGTCCCTAATCGCCATGTCCACAAATATCTTAAATACCTCCAGGGATGGAGACTCCACCACTTCCCTGGGCAGCCCATTCCAATGCTTGAGCACCCTCTCTGTGAAGAAATCCTTCCTGATATCCAATCTAAACCTCTCCTGGCACCACTTGATGCCATTTCCTCATGTCTTGTCACTTGTCTCCTGAGAAAAGGGACCAACACCCTCCTCGCTGCAACCTTATTTCAGGTAGTTGTAGAGAGCAATGAGGTCTCCCCTCAGCCTTCTTTTCTCCAGACTGAACAGCCCCAGTTCCCTCAGCCAATCCTCATACATCTTGCTTTTTAGTCTCTTCACCAGCTTCATTGCTCTCCTCTGAATATGTTCCAGCAACTCAACATCCTTGTTGTGAGGGGCCCAAAACTGAACACAATATTCGAGGTGTGGCCTCACCAGTGCTGAGGACAGAGGGACAATCACTTCCCTAGTCCTGCTGGCCACACTACTTCTGACACAGGCCAGGATGCTGTTGGCCCTCTTGGCCACCTGAGCACACTGCTGGCTCATGTTCAGCCGGCTGGCAACCAGCAGCCCCAGGTCCTTTTCTGCTGAGCAACTTTCCAGCCACTCTTCCTCAAGCCTATTCTGCTGCGTGGGGTTGTTATGACCCAGGTGCAGGACCCGGCATTCAGCCTTGTTGAATGTCATGAGATTGGATACAGCTTGTTGATCCAGCCTATCCAGATCCCTCTGCAGAGCCTTCCTACCCTCCAGCAGATCAACACTCCCACCCAACTTGGTGTCATCTGCAAACTTACTGAGGGTGCACTCGATCCCCTCATCCAGGCCATTGATAAAAATGTTAAACAGAACTGGCCCCAGTGCTGAGCCCTGGGAGACACCACTGGTGACCAGATGCCAACCGGATTCAACGCCATTCACAACGACCCTTTGGGCCCAGACGCTGCAGGCTTGCTCCTCCTGCACCAGCCAGCATGGTGAGGACCAAGCAAGCAGCAGCGCACCATGCAGGGTTGTGCTGCTGCCCGTCAGCGCCTCGGTTGGGCACAAACCCCTGCAGGAGATAGGGCACAGCTTTTCTTGCTGTCCGCCTACAGGTCGGGGAGGTGGGGACCAAGCTCCAGCAGCATGGCTCTTTGTAGCTTTTTTTCCTGATTGCCAGAGTTGGCTCAGACTGAGCAGCATGGACATCTGCAGGAGCATGCTCCCAGAGCAACTTACAAACGTAGCTTTGTAGTCCGTCAGACTTGCCTGCCAGCCCGTCTCCTGAAAGGGCTACCTGGGGAAACATGCCTGTAGCCTGCAGAACAGCAAGGGGAAGGAGCAGGCTGCAGCAAGCCTCACCCCAGCCTTCAAGCCTGGCCTTTTGTCCCCAGTGATGTCGAATCACTCTGCCTTTCTCAGGCAAATTTACAGCAAAAGCATATTTATGGAGAATTACTCATACTTCACTCCATAAAGTGTCAGGACCTTCAGACTTCAAGAAGCACACAGCTGCTTATGAAAGGATGGGAGAGAATACCCCCTGCCCTTCCTGTCTAAATCAGTAGCCTGGAGCTTTTCTTCCTCAAATGTTAATGTTTTTCTGATTACCTTTCTCTATGAAAAGGGGATTGTGCCTGCAGACCCTTTGAAAGCACTAGATAATTCATTTAAAATATTAATGCCAGAGGGAAGTGAACTTTTACTTAACAGTGGGTTAGAGCAGGTCTGCCCATGCCGTCCTTGTCCCAGGGAGGAAAGCAGTGGGAAGCATTGCCAGCGTCCTACTCCTTTGGAGACGACAGTATGGAAAGCAAAAGTAGTGGTCAGAGTTGCTACGGACCATCTTCTCCCACATGCATGTAGGTGTGGAGTGGGAAAGGAAATGAGGCGGGGTGGCAGGGTGGTGGCTCAAAGAGCTTTGCTTCAGTTTATCTAAATGTTTAAGCCCCGCTTAGCATCATTGCTTCTGTAAGTAGCCACTGATAGGGTCACTGCCTTTCCTCAAAGAAAAACAACTTAAGCAGACAGTGCAAACCTGTGTCATTTTCGCTCCTGCTATCCAAGATGCCACAGGCATCCCAGATATAATCACCCTCTGGGTTTTTTCATGGTACTTCCCCAGGTCAGCCAAGAACCTGGGTTTACCTACTGCCATTTAAGACACAGCTTAGCAAGTGGTTTGGTGGATCAGCTACCACACGCTTTGAGCAGCTGGCCCAGGCATTCGCCCCTACAGTCCCTTTTGAAGGACATGGTCTTGAAAGGGATTTGAGGTATGGTTAAGATGCGCTGGAAGGTGAAGAACGAAGTGACAGAAGAGATAACTCCTTGCATATGTGTCCCACGTAAATTAAGAGGCTCTTGGCCACTGTGGGAAAGCACTGGGTTGGATCTGCGTTGCTAACTCAGCTTTGAACATGTGCTGGTAGGAGGAGAGAAGAGATTGTGGTTTACAAGGGCTTGGAAGAGGACTGCTGCTCTGACCATGGGCAGGGGCTTAGACCCCTACCACTGGCAGGAGAGCCCACCACAGCCGCTGCATGGGTGGCTCTAGCCCTGGAAGGGAGGAAGGTACCAAAGTCTTCGCTGTCACCTCAGGCTGTGCTTATGCTGCTGGATGGAAGAAGAACAAGAACTGATTCCTAGCCTAGCAGCTAAACAGCACTACTAGGCGCATCCCCTGTGCACGGCTATGGGCTAGCCTGCTCTGTTAGCAGGCTTACCGTGCAGGGGCTGAGTGAAACGAGAGGAAACATTGACCTAGTAACTACTCAATGAAGATAATCAGGAATCCAGGGCTTGAACTTACTCCCTGGTCCTCCTGTACTTAGCAAGTGTAGACACACCTACTGTCTTCTTGAGGAGCTAGAGGGAAAAGTGCTATCCTGCAAAGACTCTCACAGGCCAGAATAGTCCTGTAGGACTCAGAAGAAAAGGCAGAAAGGAGGTGAGACTTTTTTTTTTTTAAATGCTTTTGTGCTTATTGGTTTGACAAAGGTAACAAAGTTACCTGGGCAGAAGCATATGCTGTCCATGAGCAGCATGGGATCAGACTCTTGTTAACTTCTCTGGAGATGCAGCCTCCAGGACGACGTCAGGCTGGAGCAGTTTTAAACAGCCCCTTGACTTCTGTGAATTCTGGCTTTTTTGAGTTTTCTTTTTGGACCCTGAGCCCCTACGATGCTTTAATGTAAGACAGTTTCCCAGCACAATCTTTGGCAGCTGAGCAGTCCAGAGCTGGCTGGGCTGAGAGCATACCCATCCATCCTGCTGTCGCCTGTTGTGACGGATGTTAGATCCCACCTCAGAGGGGAGCAGAGGGTGTTAAATGTTGCTGAACGCTTGTGCCTATTGATTTGTGTTTATTAGTCCCATTATTTCTATTACACGAGTGCTTTTGCTTTCCTCCCATAACTCAACCCTGCCTGGCTAATGAGGGTAATAAGTCACCCTACCCTCCGGTTCCAGCAAACGGTTTGTCCATGATGGGCATTTGTTTTCCACCCACAAGGACAAACCCTTGCTGGTGTGCTGGAGGTGGAGGGCACAGAATGGCTCTGTGCCAAGCGCAGTGCAAATGGCAGGCCATAAGCACTGTTCTTGCAGGGTTTGGTGGAGGGAGGGGACAGGGGGAGGCCAAAAGCTTGGAGGCTCCTTGTGGGATCCAGCCTCTGCAGCATTAGGTGGGCACTGGTACTATCCCTGCACCCTCTCTTTACTAAAGCCTGTTATGGAATAAGCTCACCTGTGTTGTCAGAATCTTGCTTTCATTTCTGAAGGACGGTGAATTGTTTAGGGGCCTGCGTAATCGAGCAATGCTGTTGGAGAAGCCAGGTGTTGTTTAAATTGATATTCTTACCTTGTGCGTGCACTGGAATTCTGTTTCTCGGGACTGTTATGTTTCCCATGTCGCCACAGGGCCAGAGATCACATCCTGACATTTTTACTGAAGATGCTGGCATTACATGATTATGGCAATATTAGAAGACTCACTAAGCACCTCTGTGCCATTCAGTTTTAAATCCTTTTTTCCCGAGGCAGACCATGTGAACATGACAGGCTGGTTCCATGTTCTGCAATGGATGTTTTCTTTCCCACAAGCAAGTCTTACGCCCCTTGTTTTTATTACACTGTGATATAAGATGCCATATAAAGACCTTTTCCATGTTCCCACAGGAATTAGAGCAATCCTTTGTACTAACTTGAAGGCTTTCTGATCCCTTTTCAACTATGTTGTTTTCAACCCTTGTGAGACAGATTCTCTCTTCCAGAAAACTAACAGCCATCCTCTCCAGACATTGTGAGATAAGAAAGGAGACTTTTTTCACAGTTTATATTGTCACACAGCCAAAGATTCACGCAGATTTCCAAATTACATACCTACTTAGAAAAGGGCAAATTTATTTTTGTTCAGCGGATAAGCCTACATCATTTCTTGCATTTGCTTCCTCAGACCACCCCTCAACACCCAATCTTAAAGTTATCAAGCGTATGGAACAGGCAATTAGGTCTTATCCAAGTCCCGCTTTTGCTGGATGGTCTGAGGCTGGAATCCGTATAAAACAGGATTAGGCAGTAAGCATGTTGGTTGGGTAAAGGGATGCCTTGGGATGAGGGCAATAGGGACTCTACCACAACAGTTCTTGTTTAATGGAGCAAGGAGTATCTTCGCAAAATGTTCCTTTTAGGTCTTGTTTTAGTTGAAATGGACTGACCTACACACCAACAGAGAATTAAGCGTGACTTGTAAAACCTTGCCTGGCTCAGCTGGGGTTCAGTGTCTCACAGTCCCTCAGTTTGAATGCCTGGCAGGCAGGTGCAAGGGTTCCCCACCAAGGACTTCCTCTGAAGAGCCAAGTACTTACCAGAGCCTGACACTCGCAACCTGCACAGTGCTGGTACAACTGAGTGGGGCATGCCTGAATCCAAGGCTGCTGAAAATCGAGTGCCCAAAAATGGGCTGAGATGGGCTGCGGAAGATGAGTGGCCATTTCGGAAAAGCTGGTGAGGAGTACACTGGTTTATGAGGCGCAGCTTAAATTTCTTCTCTTGCCTCAGGGTTTCCTAAAGAAGGATGAAGATGGTAATATTTCCATGAGAAGGCAGGGGGAGTCGTGTGTCTGTATAAACGAACCAATGTCCCTGGTTATTTTACTTCTTTTTCTTGAAAATTACACATTTTCACGTATTTTAGCAAAGGATGGTAAGACTGGATGGTAACTGTGAGAGTCTGTCAAAGGAAACCTGGACCGATAATGCCATCCAGTGGTCAGCAAACACTAACACACCTGCCATCGCTAATAAACCCTGAATTCACTGGAACAGACACCAATGCTCAGCTCCACCCCCCCACACACTTTCACAATCACTCACACTGCGTTTTTTCCCCTTGGTCCTATCAGAGCCAATGCTTATCCTGAAAAAGTATAAGAAACCATGCATATGTTCTATCTAGCTTGTTTTCAGCACGTCTTACTCCTTTCCCACTTGTTTTCTTTAGAAAGTATCATCCAGAAATTAGTCACTGTGAAGTAATCCCTATAGATGTTGAAGGTGTTGCTGAGTTTGTATCTGATCTTTCTTCATGCTTCCAATGCAAGAAATTGTCTTGCCCTTTTACAGTGAATACCGTGAGCCAAGTGCCATGGGGGAAATGTATTGAAGTGAGTTTGGGGTATAGAGCAAAACAGACTTTGTTTCAGAGATGATGTGTTACACAGTCACATACTACTGCCCCTGTGTAGTTCATACAGCCCCTATAAAGCAGAGGCAGAACAGGAACTCCCACGGTAGGGTGGCAGGAGACAAGGAGAAAGGTGTGGTTGCAATGGTTTGTACCATTAGCCAGGCATCCACTTCTACATCCACCAAAACTCCAGCTAGCTGCCTGCCACAACAGTCAAAGCAAGGTGAACCATGTCCTGCTCTGGTCTGCTGAGGGACTCACAGTCAAACCAACGCCGTGATGGTATCTGGGGAGATAAGGGGTGTGACTTACCAAAGTACACAGAGGTGACCCTACTGACATGAGAGCTCTCAGCTGAGGCAGTACTCTACAGCAGGACCTGGAAGGCTTCCCCGCCATCCCTCTGCGTACAGCAGCCCCTGGGGATCCGGAGAACATCTTCTGTGCTGGCAACAAACCATCTTAGAGCCACCACCGGCAGGCCCTCAGACACCCAGAGCCAGGCACAAGTAGAATATATGACCTGAAAACCCTGCATGGTTGCTGTGTCCACCGATGATCAGTCATGATGAAGATCATGACGGGGATGTTGATCTGAAATGTCTGGGCATTGTGCATGTAGCTGGTGCAGCTGACATGGTTGTGCACAAATTGCCACTGACTCACCTTCCCACAGCGTAATGGAGCAAACCCACCACGGTGGCGGTGGTTGCTCCAGCCGCAGAAGGCAGGATGGAGACGGGCATCCCAGGGACAGCTGCTGCGATTGCTGTTTCTCCAGAACAATGTTGCGATGCTCAGGATGTCATGAAAAGCCAACAGCTCTGGGGGAAAGCAGACAGCAGACGGCTTTGGGCTCCTGGTGGATGACGGTAGCTTTCGAGGTACTTGCTGGCTCTGGTCAGTGGGTGTCAGGCTCTGCCAGGAGGCCGGGCTGCCAGAAGGCAACTCCTACCCTTTCTGAAATGGGAGACAATCAAAACTGCTCATCCACAGGTAGTGCTGTGGAAGTGGCCTTCCATGTCCTGAAGAGACTGGCCTGCTGTGGATCATTACAGGACAGTGTTCCCACCAGGAGCACTTCTGGTGCCTGCCCAGACCCTACGCCATGGCTGGCACTCGCTTGCTGTAACAAGGGAGCGAGGACTGCTTGGTGGAAGCTGGCTGGCCTGGTTATTCACCTGAGGGGCACTGGCTGAGGCTGCAGGGAATATTTGTAGTGAGGATTTAGGTCTGGAGCCATGTCTGGCTGCATTGCACCAGCCCACACTGAACAGCTCATTCAGTCTGACTAGCAAATGTTGCTGCTGCCCCTCAGACCTCCTGGCATGATTGCACGTGGCCTTACTCCCTAGCCAGGTTATGTCAGAATGATCCAGGCTAGGAAATCCCTGTTATTAAAAGTGTGCACATTAGCCTGGACCTTACTGACAGGTCTGGATTAGGCAGTAACTATGCATGCAGTTAAGAACTGGTGCTAATCTCCAGCAGCTGGCTGCAACAGCCTCCTCTTCCTCCTCAGCTGCAGGCAGACCGGCATATCTGAGTGTTTTGGAGCCATGTGAAGTGGGCCACGTGCCAGGGACCGTTAGGAGGCTTAAATTACTCCAGCTCTGGAAACGTACAGTGACCGTCCCGCTGGGCCCACGTGCCCTCTACGAGTCCCAGGCGCCGGCAAGCTGGGGAGCACGCTGACAGCGCTGGACGCGGTTCAATGCAGGCGCAGGTCTCAGTGGATGCTGTAGCCTATTCCAGAACAGCTACGAAGCTTGGCCCTGGGACAGACACACGGGCTGGCTTTTAAAAGTCTCTAGCAGCTTACGAGTGAACAGACGGGGGCTTTTTCTTCTGTCCACCAAAACCAACAGTCATGATGCCTGAGTCCTGACTGGGAATTTGCGTATCTGCTCTGGCCACGTTTTATGAAAGCATTCCGGATCATACAAACCCAGAGAGACAATGATCCCCCTGCATGCGCGCTGGGTGCAAAGTCTGCATGCTTTTTCCTGTGATGCACTTTGTGCTTTTGGCAGGCTGGAGATGTTTGCTGACCTATGGAAAAAAATTCCTAATGGATGCAAAGGTGGTCACATAAATATTAATTATGCAGCAGTGTGGCAATCGTATCATAATACCTGGCTAATGCATTTTGCAGCTGTATTCCCACTTATTAGTTATTTTTGTTAAAATAGCACCCAGGAGCCTCGTTTCACTGAGTGCTGTACGAACCCATGCTCCCTGAGCCCTGTTTCTTATTGGTGAAAGAACTCAGTCACTCCCCGATCGCCTCGCATCCTGGGAGAATAACTCATGCTTTTAAAGATCCAAATCAAAACACATCTTCATTATTTTGGAGGTCTGCCTAGATGTATTCTAATACTTTTGGCAAGCTTGATTTCCCACTGCAGAAACGTAATAGTTTATCCCACTGTAGCATTTAGGTAGTTTCTAATTGTATATTAATTAGCATTTTCACTTTGTTTCTGTACTGAATCAAATGCTTGCATCCCCAGGATTACCCAACACAGCTGAGTTAAGCAAAAAAAAAAAAAAAACCACCTCATTCTTTGGTGTACTGACATCTGCTGTGTTACTAAAATGTAAATGTGGTAAATATTGAAGAGAGAGTACAAAACAGTTTGTATCAGGAAGCGTTGAAAAGTATATCCATATGAAACCGCCTGGGAAGCTACTTCTAATATATGCTTTTGTAGGTTGGGATTGAAAAGCAACTTGCGTATCAAGTGGCATTAAAAGTTTAGTTACAACTACAAGGACTTCACAGAGAAAATCCTAGCTAAAAATTAAAATTAGGTTTTTGTTTTTCTATGCTGTAAATGAAATCCTTATTAGGTCCTTCTTTTAATATTTCATATATGTAATGTATGAAAAGGTACAGGCTTTCTCTGAACTTCATTGATTTTATCTTCATTGATCCTAGTTTATATCTTAAATATATTTTCCTGCTACTTCTTTTAGTTGCGTACGTTTAGGTGCCAGGACTCTTCCAGTGGACAAAATAACATTCCTGAATGCATAAACATTTTGAGAGTCTCTAATTTTAAAAAATATATGCCTTTTTCAGATGAGCTTTCTGGACAATATTCTGTCTTTGACCTGTTTTAAAGTTAATATTTTCCCTTATTCATGACCAAATCTTTACTCACCAGTAACCTGCAGTATGCCCAGTTCCGTTCCTCAGCAGAAGCCCTCCACCACTGAGCACCTCCAAACACACGTGTGCCCATTCTCCTCGTCACCGTGCAAGGGCCTGATAAGCGCTGGCCACGATGCCGAAGCTCGAGCAGCTGCAGCCCCATGGCTGCTGCACTTGGCACGGCTCAGCGTGGCGGCAGGCCAGGGAGCTGGGCTGGCACAGCCCAGACGCACGGCTCTTTGCCAGAAACAGGGTGAAGGACTTGCAGGACTTTGGTCTGCCCAACGTCGGCCGTGCTGACGGCCCTGTGTTCCCGTGAGAACCGCAAACTGGACCCTGTGGGCCTGATTTCAGCTGCGGTGACCCCCGCGGCAGCCCGCCATCTTGCTTGCCCTCAGCTTTCTGCCCCAGGGGTGCCAGGAGGCTGCGGGGCGGCCGTGCCGGGAGGAGAGGTGCCGCCACCGCCGCAGGGTGCACACCGGGCGGCCGCTGCCGGTCGCTGACGGCACGGGCCCACGCCAGCGCTCGGCCTCAGCTGCCCCGCGCCCTCCGTCAGCAGGGCCATGGGGCAGGGGCCGCCCTGGCTGGGCTCAGCAGGGGAGCGCTGCGGGACCAGCCATGCTCAGCACAAGCCTCTCAAGCCCCGTTTTCACCTGGATTTGATGGGCAAAGCTGTGCGTCACCTGAGCAGAAACAGTGCTCTACGGATGCACTTATAGGCCACTTCTGCTGTTTCGGGGGAATGGAGGCAAACACTAGCAAAGCCTTACTGACAAATTAAAATCTGCAAGCATTTCAGCAGAGTGCTGGCACTGTTAGGAAGCCGACTGCACGGAATATTTAAAATCCAGCCCTCAGTGAATGTTGAAAAGCAAAAAAAAAAAATCAGCGGACAGATCTTGAATAGCACCAGTGCCTGCAAATGACTGCAGCAACTTGCAGGTGCAAGCCCCACGCTGGGTACAAAGGTCTTCATCAACACTTCAGCACTTACACAACCTCTCCTCCGAGTCTCACATTTCAGGGTTGCTCAGTTTGTAAAGCAATAGAGGGTCAGTTCAGTTCAGCTGTTAAAAGTGAATGTCATCTTTAATCTTGTATGTTCCATTTAAAAGCTTTCCAGGCTGGCACTATTTTAATTACACGAATGCTTTGGTTATCAGCACTACTATCACTTAACTGGGACAGCAGGCTTTTCACTAGGGAGCCACCATCACAAGGTTTCTAGTAAAATAACATTTAATAATTTCCACAGCTCTTGTCAACTTCAAAATGCTCTACAAACATTAACTGAGTTAATTACCTCTCCCAGCATCCCTTAGAGGCAGGGAGGTGTCGTAACCCACAGGTAATCAAATGAGAAGACTTCAATGACACATGATACCTTCTTCAGGACAATGTAAAGGCTTAGAGTTTGCCATGGTTCCTCAGCGGAGGTGCCTAGTGCTCTTTGAGATGCAGTGGAGTACTTTAAGGAATGCAAGGGGGCTGTCAAGTAGGAACAGCAGCTCTAGGACCCCTTCGCTAGCAGCCAGAGGCCAGAGGAGGTACCCTGGAGTACCTCAAGTGGTGTTAGACACCAATGCACAGACAGCTGAGCCCAGTGACAAAGCATGCATTAGACACTAGGAGATTCCAGCATCTAGACTGTGGGGTCCCAAAGGAGAAAAAAACAACGAACCACAAGCCTTTTCCAGATCATTCACAATACAGAATAATAATCTAGGTGCAGTACAGCACTCTCCTTACTGAGTAAGCCTGAACAAACATGCGTATATTGTGTTCTCTGTGCTTTCGGTGACTCCCAAATGCTGCAAGTCCTCGCTGGTGCCACAGCACAAAGTCACACCAACTTTGGAAATGCAGCTTCCACCTTTCCACAGAGAAGCTTTAAATGAAAACACCATGCAACCTGTCCATTACAGCACTAGGAAGCCATTGCTCATCACTTTTGGGTGACAGGGGCTACTCAGCTGCTGAGCTGAAAGAATGAGTTAAGAATAGCCAAAGACCTGCTCCAGGAGCAGGAGGAAGGACCGCTCTGACCCAGCCCCACTGGGATTCTCCGTCATTAGAGCCCAAGGTTGCAGAGAAGAGACTGTTGTCTGCTTTCCTGCATGCCGGGGTGAGCACAGCTGTACTTAGCTCACCAACAGTCTCCCCTTCAAATACACACATTCGGAGTCATAACTGGCCCATAGAAAGGATTATTAATCAAAATTAATGTTGTTTCTGTTTGCTTTTCTTAATATAAGGGAAAAAACATGAAAACAACATTCATGTAGATTCATGGACAATGACCTTAATGGGTGAGCACCTATGCACTCAGGCTCAGGTGATCTAGAATGATATCTACCATTACAATCTTAGTTTCACCCTGCATTTTCCCGTAAGAGTTATCGCAAGTAAAAATACTATATATTTGCACAAGGCGTCAGAAGTACGGCTGCCATAGGAATCACAACCCTCAAAATGCCTCTAATTTTTTAATCCATATAAAATCTTGATCAGAATGCACGTTATCTGTTGGCAGGGCTTTATGCTTAGTATCGGCCACATTTTTACAGTGCATCAGTGTTTGGGATTTTTTGTTTCTATGCACATTTTGCTTAGAAGTTGATGAGCTTCTATGTAGATTAGACTTCAATTCACCTACATTACACCACAGTTCATTTGCCCTTTAAGCAAGCAAATTAGGAAATAACCAAGGCTCTCTTGAATCCTAGATCTTCAGAGATACCTGTGTGTCTACCATTACACAGTGCGAGCAACCCTTTTGATCAGCACCAAAAGGTGCTTCGCTCCCCTGCTAAAACAGATGTGTTTTGCAGGCAACTGCAGAATGGGGTGAATAGGCAAAGCCATGTGTCCGCCCGGCCCTAAATCTGTCTCCCCAATATTCATTTCACCCCTCTGGGCTCCGGGTCAGCCCTCTTTATCACCATTTTCTCTATAAAGATGCGGCCAGGCCCAAGGTCTAGGCTTCTTCCAAGCTGGGACAGCAGAGCAAGGTTATGGGGCAAAGGGAGATGTCAAACAAAGGTGCCAGAGTTGTAAGAGACAACACGCTGTTTCTCATGTTGGCCAGAACATGTTTTACTGCAGTTCATACTATCGAAGTGCAGTCCCACATTGCACTTCTTCTTTCCTCTCTCCTTTGACTCTGATATTCTAAACACTAAAATTTTTTTTAGTAAAAAAAAAAAAATAGTATAATAATATGTAATATAATATATNAATAAAGGTATTGCTACCAAACACCCTGTTCAGCTTCTTTGTGCTGGATTTTTCACAAAAACTGTTCCCTGCTGGTGAGACTTTAGAAAGTAAATGAGTTAAGAGGAAGTATGCGCGAGAAAACAAAACAAAAACCCTTCTCTAGTTTCTTATATAAGATTCTTGTGAAAGAATACACCTGTAAACTAATACTTTTGTATTTCTATTGTACTTGTGAAAGAAAAGAATAACAGAAAACACTCCAAAGGGTGAGGCCATGACCTATATAAGATTACTGATCTCTTTCTGCATGTGCCATAAAAACCCTTGTACATTAGTCCTTGAAATTTACCTCTCTCCTTTAGCTGATCTTATCGCCATGCTGTCTCTTAGCGAGTCATCTTTGTTAGCTGCTTTCTAACTTAGGCATCAGGCATCTCAGGGTTCAGGCTTTTTTCACAGGTAACCGCCTGTTGTTGCTGCCTAATGTGATCTCTGAAATAACTTCCTAGAATTAATTCACTTGACATATTAAGACAACATCTGGTTCTTAGCCATCTATTTGCCCTACATTCACGTGGAGGCATGCAAAAGGGCTTATCTCGAAAACTTACCTCCAGGAAGGAAAGAATAAACCTGTCTGATAAAAACATAGGTGGATTTGGAGACTGGCCTAAAAAAAAAGAGAAAGCACTATGGCACAGCACTCAAGATGTCCCTCTTTATGAAAGGACACTCACAAAAAAGATAGTGATACAAGAAGCCAGAGATGACTGAAAGTAAAATGAGTCACTACTATCCTTCCATGTTTACAAACCATTAAAAAAATCAAATGAGATTTGCCCTGCAGGCACTGGAATCTTTGCTTTCGCTCTAGCAAGCGTTCAGGATGCTGCAAGTTGTGCCATGCACACAAATTTCTTTGCTCACCAGTAATTTACAGAGCCTGTGCTCTCCAGGCGCATCAGGAACAAACTCCAGGGAGCTAAACTACTCACAACGCCAAGATGCATCCCAGATAGGAAGCAGTCCAAGATTCTTTCCAGGATTAAAAAAATTCTCTCTCAGACAAAAACTCTCCATGTGTTTTTTTTCCTCTGCTTTTTTTTTTTTAAGTGGTGATATACACCATTCAAATAACAGTTAACATCGGACCTTCTTAAGCTCCCAGGATTCATGGCTAAGCCTAATGTGTGAAACAAACCTTGTACTTCCTTCCTGACCATAGGGCATTCTCAGGTGTCTTAAAACCATCTGGGCTGCAAGTCCTTTACACCTCAGCCATATATATAGACTACCTAAACTAACAGGAATTTCAAAAGCATTTTGTGTTTCTGATTTAATGTCTCCATCAGCAATGCAGCAGGAAAACAAGCAACACGGGTTTGCCAAATGAATTAATTAAATGCTATCTTTTATTCTTAAAACACTCGAATGGATGCAGATCTTTGAACAAAAGTGCAGAGGTGCATGCTCCCCAAGTCTGATGTTAACTTTCCCTTGGAGTCTGAGGTTTGTCAGTGCATCAGTATTGGGTTTATGTGGCAAGGTTTGGGTAGAAGCAGGGGCTGCAGGGGTGGCCTCTGTGTGAAGAGCCTGGAAGCTGCCCCATGCCCAGTCCCAGTCAGCTCCAAAAGGGACTGGCTGCTGGCCAGAGCTGAGCCAGTGAGTGATGCTGGTTGTGCCTCTGGGAGAGCAGATTTAAGAAAGGGAAAAAAAAAAAAGCTGCTGTGCCACAGAAGCTGGGAGAGAAGAGAGAGAAAATGAGAGAAACAGCCCTGCAGACACCAAGGTCAGTGAAGAAGGAGGGCAGGAGGTGCTCCAGGCACCAGAGCAGAAGTTCCCCTGCAGCCCGTGGTGAGGCCCATGGTGGAGCAGGCTGTCCCCCTGCAGCCCATGGGGTACCACATGGAGCAGATCTCCACACTGCAGCCCATACGGAGGAGCAGGTGGATGTGGCCTGATGGAGGCTGCAGCCCATGGAGAGCCCCCGCAGGAGCAGACTCTGGGCCGGAGCTGCAGCCCGTGGAGAGGAGCCCACGCAGGAGCAGGTGATCCGGTGGGAGCTGCCACCCGTGGGGGACCCGTGCTGGAGCAGTTTGCTCCTGAAGGGCGGACCCCGTGGTACGGACCCATATGGGTGCAGCTCTTGAAGAGCTGCAGAGCCTGTGGGAAGCCCATGCAGGATCCGTTCAGGAAGGACGGCATCCCGTGGGAGGGACCCCAGGCTGGAGTAGGGGAAAAGAGCGACCACGAAGCAGCGTCGGAGACAAAATGTTAGGGGCTGACTGCAGCCCCCATTCCCCTGCAGTGCTCAGGGGGAGGAGGTAGAAGAGGGTGGATGGGGGTGGGGGAAGGTGTTTCTAGTTTGCTTTAGTTCTCACTGCTCTAGTCTGTTATCAGTAGGCAACAAATTATATTAATCTCCCTAGGCTGAGTCTGTTTTGCCCATGACTGTAATTGTTGAATGATCTTCTTGTCCTTATCTCAACCCATAAGCCTTTTTTCATCCTATTTTCTCCCCCTGTGGAGCTGCTCATTGGTGTTAAACCACCACAGTCCTTTCTGGCACCCAATGTGGGGTTCGAGAAATTTGAGATAAGGACGGTAACTGGGAGAGGTAAAGGGGAAAACATGGACTGGACATTGCCAGAATGTAGTAATTGTGGAGAATTTGTGCTGTAATGTGGTGGAGCGACAAGGGGCAGAGTGTTTGTAAATTGTCTACCTTTGTTGGTGTTTTGATGATATAGTGTTGATTTTGGAGTGGGGAATTCTTTTTGCTGATGTAAGTGAAGTTTGTGAAGAACGTGTGATGAATGTATATTTTAATGATAATTCTTAAATATGTTTTTTCACAAGAGGACAGGGAGGGAGGAACTCACCAGTTCTAGCATGGGGTCCCCCTTAGGCTGCAGAGTGAACATGGCTGCAGCCCGTGGAGAGCCCCCGCAGGAGCAGACTCTGGGCTGGAGCTGCAGCCCATGGAGAGGAGCCCATGGTGGAGCGGGTCCGGCGGAGCTGTCAGTGCTCTCACTCCCCCTGCCCTGAGTGAGAGCGACGTGGTGGTGCTCAGCGGTGTTAAACCACCGCAATCAGTACAGGGTCTATTTAATCATCTCTCCCCAGCACTTCCTTCAGAGAAGCGCTGATCCAAGGCTACACCAAGGGATTTTCCATTTGAAGCAGAGCTGTCTGCTGGATACCCCGCCTGTTACGGTGGATGGCCTACGTGCAACGGCATCTCTAAAAAGCCTACAGCGCACTGAGAAAAATCAGCAGCTGAGCAACACCAGCTTCGGATTGTGATTCTGACGGTTTCTGTACGGGGAACAAAACATCTCCTGGACAGGGTGACTACTTTGAAATACAAAGCTATTCAGAGGCAACTTCTTGGCTCTGTTCAAGTTTTAAATGAGTTCACAGTGTGACACAACTCAGTCACAGTGGCGTTGGATGATCGCCTCCGGGGTGGGAAAGAGAGAGATCGAGAGAAAAGTTTGTGTAAAAGGAAAACAATACTTCTGCTGCTTCTCTCCACGCCAGCTCTTCAGGGCATGTCTTTCGTACAGGGCTGTCTGCGTCTGGGTGATGTCATAACATTACAAGACCCAGAAACTGAAGTCTGATAATTCGAGAGGGGAAGCTTTACAGTGGGACTGCTTGCAGACCAGTTCCTCAGTGTCCAAGTGTCACAGTGATGTGAAACGCAGCAGAAAATTCCCTCAGGCTGTCAACAGGAAATGCTAAGTACGTCACAAATTTGGGATTTGAGCACTTGAGGTTCGAGCAGCTCCTCTGCTCGGTTTTAAGCTTGCCTGGGCGTCCCGGCCAAGGCTCCGCCTCACCCCACGGAGGCTCTGAGGGACACCTTCTAGGCTGCCCGGAAAGGGCCTGCAAACCCGCTCCAGCCTTCCTGCGCCTTCAGAGGCCCCGTTTCGCGGGCACCCGAGCAGCCGC
>VXAL01010036.1:308492-336146 GCA_013399475.1 Chauna torquata
GAAAAAAAAAACTTGATTGCATTGCAAACATTAAACAATTACCTCTTCAATTAACATTTTAAAACTAACTTTCACCTAGTATGGTCAAGTAGAGCATTAAAATGCAGCAATCTAAAAATCAAGATGACTATTACAAATAAAAATTTGCTTCTGTGAATAGCTACACAAACAGATGTATTTCTTTTAACAAATATAAACAAAACAGTCTAATTTAGACTCCAATACAGCATCAACAGTTCAAACTTTAAGATGTTGAACAATCCTTTTCCACTTCAGTGCAGTGTAGGAAGAATAGCACACATTAAAGTTTGTTACGAAAATAGAGTTTATTAAAAACACATCCCTATTGTTTTGAGGAGCTTTCACCGTTACCTTTTCTTAAATTAAAAAAAAAATAGAAAGCACTTCTACTTCTGATTTGTAAACTTTTTAAAGTCAAAACTTTAAAAAAGTTACAGCAAAAATGGGTAATATTTTAATCATATCTTCAGTATTTTTGTGTTATGTTGTGGCTATTTTAAATAGAAGGGAAGCAATCAAATTGCTTACAATTCCCCACCGACTACTGAGGGGCTGTGATATAAGCAGAAGCAAATATAATACAGCAGACTGTACAACTCTAAAGCTCTACACTCCAACAAATGTCACTGTCATCTGACAAATTCCAGTCTCTAACGAGGAGCCTCTGCAGCTGAGCCCATATCCTTTTCAGCTTGTTCCACAGATGAGGTAGCCTCAGATGTTAACTCTGCGTCAGGTTTTACACCTGAAGGTTCAGACTCTCCTTTAGGAAGTTCTGAAACAATGTCTGCATCCTCCATTTTGCCAGCATGAGATTCATGGTTTTTGTCACCATCTGCCCTGTCTGTCATCTCAGGTTTCTCCTTTCCTCGATTTTCCTCCTTGTCTCTACGAGACTCCCTATCTCTAGAATCTCTCTCTCTGTCTCGATGTCCACTGGACCGTCTATTTCTGTCCTCCAAGTCTCTATGTCTATCGCGCTCGGGGCTTCTTCTTCCCCATTCTCTCCTTTCACGATTACCAAGTCGCTCATGATCTCTGTCATCGTTGCGGTTGCCGTAGCGCTCGCGATCGTTTTCTACCCGGTTTCCAAAAGATCTCCTTCCGAACCTTTCCTGGTCTCTGTTAGGAGTGAACGTCTGCCTGTCATTCCTGAACTGCCTGCCATCTCTATTATCCTCAGGTCCGCCTGGCCCTCCGCTTCCCGGCATCCCCCCGGGTCTCACAAAGTGACCCGGCGGTGGGAAGGGGGTTTTCATTCCGTGAGGAGGCGGCATCCCGAAGCCCCCCGGCCCTGGAGGGGGGCCTCTGTGCATCATGTGGGGAGGCATGTGTCGCGGTGGCATCAAGGGAAACCGCTGCAGAGGAGGCGGAGGCATTCCTGGCGGTCGCTGGAGTGGTATCAAACCAGGCCGGGCACCTAAGAGGCCAGTGGATGGAGTCTGCAACCCCACAACAGGGGCGGGCGGGGGTGGCGCAACTCCTTGGGTGCCTGAAACAAAGAAACAGATGCACAAATTAAAAAAAAAAGTAAAATCGGAGGCTGACAGGAGGGGAAAAAAGCATTTTCATCATTTCAAAAACGTTCAGAAATTCTCATGAAATGAGTGTCACAAAAATTGCGTGTGGGGAGAGCGGCCTGCAAAGCGTCTTGTGCTGGTCTGCATACTGTAAAGAGAGCACCGTCGTTAGACGGAAATTTCTTTTGTGCCACAAATAATATTCAGACAGCTAGTAACTATTCACTTATCCTAAAGGCTTCACTTTGTGGAGAAGCCATTGCCGTTTTGCAGGTCAGAGCTCTTCCTCATCTCCAGCTCAGTGTCTGGCTTTGACTGCTGACAAAAGACCTTCCTAATAGGTTATGCTTCCCAGGCTTCCTAATTACAAACACATCATCTACCTCAGCTAGCTTTGAAACCTTTCTCCTCTATTATAAACATAATCTAAGTCACGTCCGGCTAAAATATCTGAAATTTAAATTGGGTCATCGACAAGATTTCCAAGGTGCAGAAGAGGCAGCAGGTAACAGTACGCGATGAAAGGAGGGCTAAGGCCAGAACAGGGCTGGGGGAAGGAGCAGGAAATTGCACACAGTTCAATTTACCGTTCCAGAGAAAATGGATAAAACAAAGTAAATTTAGTTTTAGTAAAATAAATGTTGCAATGATGTAAAACTAAAAGGAAATGCAACAGGTAATGTCTGAGTTTTTTTTTTAAATAGTTTTCTATCTTTTGTAGTACATATCCAATGCCAGCTATTTTCCATTTTTACTCCCGGAGTACTGGAGTCTTGGTTTTAGCTTGATCTTCGGAAGAGGAAAAACAGGAACTCTCAAAACATACCATGTCAGAAAGCTCAGCCCAAAGCCTGCTGACATCAGCAGAAGGAGCTCTGATTGAAAACTGAGGAGTACTGAGCTCCAGCTGAGTACTTCACGCCACTAAGTGTGTGCCAGCTCATCTCCCCTGTCTCCTTTTGTTTAAACCAGTAACACTGTTGTGTCATGTCCTCCGTGGCTTTTACACTGGATCTATCAGCCCTGGGCCTTTCTGTTCACCAGCATTTTTTCTGAAAATAAGCTCCATATATCTGAGAAAGCACATAGAGAGAGAGAGAGAGAGCGCAAACTCCAAAATTAAAATTTAAAGAGATTGTCACCAGCTGCCAGAACAAGCACAAATCTCTCTTGCTCCATCTTGCTTTCCTTCTTAAAATTTGTGGACACTATAGTGTTTTATTTCCATGTGTATTAATAGACATGAAAGTTAAGAATGCAGGTTACACGAAAGTTTGTAACTCCCACCCCTGGGTAAAACTAAAATGTCAAATAGCTATGTAAATTAATATTGAATTTAAATACTTGGCAGTGTCACACTGAAACCTGCACTTTGAGCAAAATGGAGCAGATGTGCCATTTTGCAGATATTCCACGTTCCGATCAGCTATCCCAGACTGATTTATTTAGCTTTTCTATCCCAGCTAAGCCTGAGCCTTCTGAAGAACTATTGCCTCATCACCACACTGCTTCTTACACTGCGAACATCTCCTAACAGAAAACTTTTTATCTTAATGCTCTTCATACTCATATTCAACGGAAATTACGTTTCGCTGATCAGTAAAATTCAAGTAGCAAAGACGTGAATATTCCTCCAGTCCATGGTATCATCTTACCTTCCCCTCCAAGCAGTCACTTAAGACACGGCTTGATATGTCACACTCTTTGAAAGAAATGATCCATCAGCAACAGCTTATTTTTTTCCAAGGCTTTTCTTTTTTATTTACAAAATGAGCAGCCCTACCCCCCTTGTGTTCAAGCCCCACGGGCTGTAAGTCACCTTGTTTAAACTCCTCCTATGACTTAGCACTACAGATCTGGCAAGACAGACATGTAGCTAGCGACGTCCAAGTTTATTTGCTGAATTTTGAGGTTCGGGGATATTTTTCCTTATAAGTAAATTCTTCCACAGAATTTTAAAAATAAGGCAGAAAGGAATAACTGAGACTTAATGAGCTGAAGAGGATAAGCAGTTTTTGCTCTACAGCTGTAGAGTAGGTGAGGCTTATGACAGCATGAATATGAGGTGAATTTCATTAAACAAGTACCAATAATTTAATCTCTCAGCCGTACTTCTACACAAAACTATGCATGGAAGCAGCATAATGGTATCTGAAACATTGTTTCAATCTGGACTGCATCATTAAGGTAGCTGAGCACTTTCTGTTTTAAATAAGCCCCCTCAAATTTCCAGGCTGGAGTATAATATAGAAAGTACTATTAGCTTCCTTACTGTGCTGACAAATTAGGCACTAATTAAAAATTTACTCCAAAAAAGCTGTCCAGAAATACATACAAGTTTACTGAAAATGTTCAGTAAAATTAGTGGTACAGATCACGTGCAACGCTTGAGAAAATTTAAAGCGCTCTGCTGCTTTATATAGGGAAAGACAGTATGCAAAACGTAAATGATTTGTCAAACCCGAAAAGAAATACCACAGCTCTTACAGAAGCTGTTAAGTGATTTAATGACCATCTCATACCTGTGCAAATGAGTGATGGAATTTATCTGCCCCAGCCTGTATTTTATTAATTTGCTCATAGTTGTAAGCCTTTTTTTGTAGCTAACCGTGTCTTCTTGCTTATGGATACAGATCTTCAGGCAGCCCTCTCCCCAGCTGCTTATTCTGCATAAGCTAAGCCATGACTTTTATTATAAGACATGGCTTTTATTGCTGGTGACGTATAATCCTCAGACCTTACACTTAGTATGTTAATTCTGCTCAAATGTGTAAAAATATAGATGGCTTTCACAACTTATTTTTATTTGTGACTTTTACCAGTGATGCATAATGAAAGGTCCTCAGAACTTGGTAAGAGTTTAATACGAAGAACTCGTACTAGGATGACCCCGTCGCCAACCACCTGCGTGTTTTCAGAGATGCAAGAACAATCACACAGTATCAAAAGTTTTGTGCTTTCACTTTACTCATAAAGCATAGCCCAAAATGCTACAGCTGTCCTGAAGAAGTGTCTTCTATAGAGAGAGGTACAGTAGTTGTCCTTACTGTTTTGATAAATTAGGTAAAAAGCCAGAATTCCATGTCACTGTAGCCAGTTTCTGATCATCTTCTCCTCTGGCTGGACAAATCCCATATTGCCTTTGTGGTAATTATCAGTGTCAAAAATGCTAATGTAAGACAGAAGTGTAGCATTTATTTTTTTTTAAACTGAACTCTGCTCAGTAAGTGATGACAGTGTCCCATAATTGTTAAATTACTTAGCTGTGTTGTTACAAAAAAGCAAGTGGAGGAATGGCATTTTCTGTATCTAACACACTAATCCTACTTCAAATACACCTCCTCCTGCAAATTAGACGGAAGTACATATGAGAACAAAGTCAAAACCTTAGGATCCTATCTAGCAAAACAACAAACTAAAGGTTTACACGATGAGGTTGATGCTTACATTCTGCGGCATTCCGTACGTCCCATTGATTCTCCTACCATTCACCAGTGGGGAATTCTGCACGTTTAAACTAGAACATTAAATACTATCAGGAAATTCTTGGAAAAAGTAACGAACGCCATGTTTTAAGTCTTGTGTCTTTTTTCTGGTGTTTCATAAAGAATCCTTTGGAACAGGTCAAGAATGTAAAGAAGGAAGCCTAAACTTTAGGAGCCTAAATATCGATTTACAGCTGAAATAACTTGCCATAAATACCAACACTTTTCAGCATAGTCAATGGCCACCACTGAAGCCAGTAGGAGCTTGCTCCTATTCATGTAAGACAAACAAGGATGCAAGAGTCAAACTATGCACGTGTACGTGTTGGTTACTGGTATTAGATTTCTAAAATTCCTGCTTTATACAACATTAACACTGAACTGATCCAGGTCAAGGGATTCATCAAGGCAAAACTGAATGCCATGAACGGTGCTTGAGAATTCCTGTTCCCTTACCTCTGAATTCCCATTCAGTAGTATTATGCAAGCAACATTCATATATATATATTATATATAAAACATATATAATTAGCAAACATGCAGTGTTTGTTATGCTTTTAAAATGAGCTATCACAAGAAATTTGGAAATGTATTAGGTTTATCATTGTTCATATCCTGTATTAACAAAAAGCTCCTAATTCCTTTTTCCCCCGTACGCACTTCACAATAGTTTAATACTCAGATGAGCTCAGAGAAAATTGTACGCTGTCTTTTATAATTTAATGCAGATTACAAAAAGACCATGTAGTTACTGAAGAGCAAACCAGCAAGGAGCAAAGAATAGCAATTCAGCATGCATTAACAGGAAATGAATACCAAGCTCAATGAGAACTATGGTATATTATTTTGATAATATGCAATTATGACTGTAGGAATTTTGGTAAAAAGAGTGTTAGACCAGAACCTACAAACTGCAATATGGTGTATTTAATCAAGATAACAGATCACAGAATCTGAATATTTGAAACACAGCATCTGCAACAGCAATTTATTACTGGTCCAAATTACAGCATTTGCTCAACACTAAGAACAAGTTGGCAAATCAAAAATGATTTAAAAGCCTGTCACTTACTGCAGTATGTACATGTAAAAGGAGTCTAAAATATCTGCTCGGCAGATCATTTAAAAAATGACATATGATCACACACTCACAAAACCCGTTACAATCTGGATAATCTTGTTCAAATTAAGAACAAGAAGCTATAACAACAGTGAATATGATCAAGGATACAACTAAATCAAAGCAACCTGAAAGTGGTATTTTAGAAATAAGCACAAAAAAAAAATTTAGACACAATGTCCACAAGAAGTCACTTCTCTGAAGCACAAATATGTCTTTGTTGGAAGTGATGAAAGAATTACATTGGAGGAAGGAATGAAATTAGTGGAGGTGAAACAATGTAACTTACATTACTAAGCAAGCATATGAAATCTTACAATAATCAATTTAGAATTATTTTGTAACATATCTTCCATATAAAAACTGAACAGATAGGAAGCTTCATTTTGAAGTTACAAAAATTAGGAAAGAGCTCCTGCGTTTGTACAGATTACATAAAGTATTCTCAAGCAAGGTTATTAAATTTAGGTTTTTGAGAGTCTCTTCAGAGCAATCTTCATTCCTTGAATTCAGCTTGCTGAAGTAAGTTCTTCTATCCTGCCCAAATATCCGAAGAACACTTCTTCATTCTTCTTGTTAAACTACTCAAGCCCCTTCATCCCTACTTCCCCAAGCAGAGTCCTCATGACATACTTCACGATGCTGTCAAACAAATCTTTCTTCCACCTTCTTATCTCAGCTTGGAGAGCCCCATCATGGGCATGTTAAGGAGCAGTTTAAGAGGACTTCGTGAGAAACTAGTCACACGATCAGTCATATATTCAAACTGCTAAACCATATACTTGTGAACACAAGTTCGTTTTGTCTGAAGTACTTGATTTCCCTTGCCTATACTTTCCCATGGCTAACTGAGGGCAACGCTGCACCTACTCATTTACTTTGTCCAGTTCCTTCACCTCTGACCCGTACAAGACCGTGCACTACAGCTACATTTAAACCGTCAGGCCTGCAAGTCCTTCTGGGCTCCAGGACTGGGATGCAGATTGCATCTCACGTCCGCACACGTGGTGAAACCCTGGCACACTCCATTTCCCTTGCTTTGATTCCCCTAGCAGTGAGACCTGACGCACAGAATGGAAAGGAAGGAATGACGATGCAGCCTGGCCAACTCTTCAAGGCAGATGATGGGGAGGTTAAGACTTCAAGGGACACTCCCTTGCAATCTAGATCAGCATGCACAGTGGTAAACATCACCTCTGTCTCGTTTTTCTTCCAGCTTAAGGAGAGACCACATCTGGACTCTCACATGCACAGTTAAGCTCAATAGTTAAGTGAATCAAGGTGATTTTAAGAGAAGTGTTTCGTTTGTGTTAACTTACTGAAAAGACTTACAAGCAAAAAAGACTGATATTAATCTTTTATCTTTAATCATGTAAAATATGATGTTTTTTCCAATTTTCTTGTATCATACATCTGATGGTGAATAGTTCCCCTTAACTCTGAGACGTCAGGATGGAAGGACTTTACAACTTCTTGAAATAAGACACTCGTCAACATAAAATGCATATAAACTTATATAAACCCACTCTCTTAGCTATTACTTCAAGTCTGCTTTGCCAGCTAACGCATTAAGACAGACTTGCAATCTCATAAAAAGAGGGGGGGGGGAGGGGGAGAAAAAAGAAAAATCTATCTGCTTGTTGATGAGACTGAACATTGAGAAAAGTCACTCTGACCCCATGAGGCAGCTTTATCCGCCTCAACTACTCAGTAAACAAACTAATAAAAGCAAAGGCAGATTCTTGATTTTCGTATTTATCAAATTCAGCTTCCTTGAATTTATAGGAATAAGAAAGCTACTGTCTGAATAACTGACAGGAGTATTTCGTTTACTTCAACACCAATCTTCATGTTATAAAACTTTTTTCTTCTTTGTACAATGATACAGCAAACTGCAGAGGAACTTAATACATTTCAGAGGCTTGGAATAAAAAGTTCAAGTTATGCAAGACAAGGTACCATGAAACTTCAAAAAAAATCTGGTAATACTGTATTACAATTACTAAAAATGTAATTCAGTCATTAAGATGACAATGTCTTAAACATACAGTTCAATAATCCTTATCACTACTAAATTCTCTCAATCCATGGTGTCACCACAGGATTTTTTTTGTTGTTGTTTTGTTTCATTTTGTTTGTTTTAAGCTTTTCTCTACTTGTCAAATATCCAAGATACTCTAAAACAATTAGCTGCTGGTCTTGGATGTCTGCTTTGATGGATTTCAAAAACAAAAGGGATTTTCAGAGAGAAGAGGCAACTTGCTTTTTTTAAAATCCCTTTAAAAGGGATTTTGGTATTCTAACATTAAGCTTGCAAAAAATCACTAGTCACAACTGGAAAACGTAGTCTTCAAATCCAATAGAGAAGTTAAGCTCTCAGGGAGACAAATCTTTCTTTGTTTTGCAGCATACACTGAAAATTTCTGAACAGAAACACACTTAAAAGTATGTTTTCCATTCGCTTGTCAGGCTCTCTTTTAGAGGTCTGAAATACCATAAATACAACAACCTCAGCAGGAAATGTCTTTTGAGTGTATTCTTGACACTGATGCATAAAAGGACACTTTTACAAGATAACATATAGGTAAAAAGGCTTCAAAACCTGTAATACCGCAGGACTAAATAATAGTTTTTTTTTTTAACCATTTTATTAAAATAATTAATTCCATACAAAGTATACCGTATTTTCATAGATTCAAAAAAATACACTAAAAATTACTGTTCCTCTGTGAGATAAATTTACAGGAACCTCTATACATGTAATAGAGGAGTCTAAAACACAGTTCATATACTATACAGATGAAGTTAATTTTCTATATGGTATAAATCTCAATTTGTTAAAGTAGACAGCATGTCATTCTGTCCTGAATTTGTAACTTAAATGTTATGGCTTTTTTGCTTCTTTAGAAAACAAATCTTGAATAATAAAAGTTCTACTGCTTCTTCTGTGCAAAATCAAGCCTCTAAAAATTATTTAAAGGCCAAAAAGAAGGACAGAAATTTCAACAAATTCAGAAGACTCTGCTTTACTTTCCCATAAATTAAGTCAGCAGCAAAATCAAAATTTGGAGAATATATACAAAAATGAACTTACCAAGAAGTGGAATAGCTTGGGTGACAGGAGCAGGTACATTAGTAGGTGCTACAGGAGGTGGAACAGTCCCATATATTTTGGAACTATCACTAGTTTCAGCATTTCCTCTGGATCCAGAAACCACTGTTGGGATGGGATTTCCTACAGATGCATCTTTTGTAGTGTCTTCATTTACTCCAGCTGCTGTAGCTAAGGAACAAGGCATTGACATATTAAAAAATAAGTCAGCTTTTCTGCTTGCAGGATACCTTCCTTCTACTGCTGCTTGCTCAAGATTTGAACACTTACAATTTGGGATGTTTACTGCTGGAGTGTGAGGAACAGATACTGGAGGAGTTATAGGTGGTGGTGGTCCAGGAGGAAGAAAGCCTATAAAAAAAAAACGACGTTAACACTATGCATCGCCTCACCAAAATGTAGTTGTGTTGTTTATACAGCAGATACTATCATTTGCTATGTGGTTAAAAAGAGGACTTTATGTTACTATGAATACATGTAAATATACCTGGAGGTAAATGCATTGGGTTGAAACCAGGTCGTAAAAATGGAGGTGGTGGCGGTGGTGGCACTCCAGGAGCAAATCCGGGAGGCGGGATTCCTAAAGGCGCTGTGAAAGCAGGTGGTTGGAGCGCACCAACCACAGGAGGAGCTGACGGATGTGGTGGAACCTAAAGAAAAAAGAAGAGAAAAAACACGTTACCTCAGGACTGAATGGATTATTTGTTGTTCAGATGTGGACTATACTCTTCTGTGTTTAGTTCATTAAAACAAAACAATTCAAGCTATCCTAAATTATTTTGCAACAAGGTGGCTTAAAAAACTGGCCTAATTAGCAGTCAAAGGACTCCTGCAAGTTAAAATACCACCATTGATCTTGTTTGCCTCTGTTCTTAAAGAAAAAATGATTCTCTGTGGTAAATTGTTATTAAAACATGATGATAATTCATCTAAATACACTCTTCACACAGTAGCTGGAATTCATTTTAGCATCCAGCATGATGCACTACTAAGCCATAAATCTGAAGCAAATAAAAAAACTTTTTTTTTCTTTTTTTGCTATCTGACTTCGCATGTTATATTAGAGTGATTTGTTTCCTTATTCATTTATTTACTTTTTAAAATTCTGACTTATTACAAGCTGCTTCTGAAAACTGATTTAAATTAAATTGGTCCTTAGACTCATATTTATTAGCTTACTATAAATGCTACACTAAATCTGCAGGAATCAAAAGGAAAAAAGCTTAATCAAAATATGTTTTGCATTTAAAATTTGTTTACTAAAGTGAAGGAGACCTGTGTAGTCAAGTGACTGTAACTGACTCACCTGCATGACCATCAAAACTTCAGAACTACTCACCAAGATCCCTCCAGCATTTTTTTTTTTTTTAATTATTTGTAATTTCTGGAGTAAAGGAGGAAAAGCCTGTCTTATTGTCTTATTCTGCTTTACTGTCTTATTCTCAGAACTGCAAGACCTGAACTAAGCAAAATGTATTCCTTAAACCTGCAAATGATGCTTAAAGCTGCCAGGCACCCATTATCACTTCAAACTTCTGTTTCAACTTCTTTACCAATGGCTAGGTAGTAAGCTGAGGTACATTAAAACTTGTACCATTAGAAATTTTAAAATCAATTAATTACAAGGAATAGGCTCAAATTCATCGATTATTAGGCTTTAATAAAGAACTGCCGCTTTTAATTTTAGTTTTGAATTCATTATTTATCTTTGGTTTATGATAATGTGCTGATTAAGCCCTGGCCTGAAGTTAAGCTAAATGAACAGGATCTGAGACACTACTGGGTGTGACAGGAGAAACCGCCAGTCAGGTAACAAAGTGAGAAGCTGACAAAAGTTACAGATGGCACCATCGGGGATGGCTGGTTGGGTTTTGCAGGTGGTTTAGGGAGTGTTATGTGAGCAACAGCCAAACTGCACAGATAACCAGAAAGGAGCACTGGGGATCTTCTGGGGACTAGAACCTTGCAAGGCCATCTTCGAATAGTTAAGCATAATCCAGGAATACCATATAGGGCTGAGATTACCTAGCTGAACATTAACTTTGATTAATCCTGGAGGTGTTTTCATTAAATCCCAGTTAAAGCTTTAGCAAAAGTGCTTCGAAAACATAGTAACCTAATAGTCTTGGAAGGTCCTTTTGTTTGTTTGCAGATACTCCTGCAAAGAAAAACACCCTGAAGAAAATATAGACATAAGGATAGAATTGTTGATTCACAAATGTTCTGTGAAGCGACTGTGTACACAGCATGTGGATGTAACAGAAGGAATTGAGCAGGGGTATCAAGAAGATAAAAGGTCTAAAACTGGGGGGGAACTTGTTAAGTGTTGTCAGTTCTTAAGCAGCGAAAAGCTGAGAAAACCGTGTATGAAGCATGCGTAGGAAACGGCTTCAAAAGGGATAGTGAACAGTAAAATATTATGATTGAACAAGAATAGAAGTAACAAAGAAAGGTGATTCAGATACATACTAGAGGATATTCATACCTAATTATCAAAGCTTAACTGCTGTACTTATTCCACACACACACACCCCAAAGTTAACCCTCTAACATATGATGGTTAGTAGCATGGTAAAACCTTTCCTTTAAGCAAAAAGAAAAAAAAAATGAAGGCCGTAAAAATCTGTGAATAAATGTCTTAACATCTAATTTAAGAAATAATTCAAAGTTCCTCTGTTTGTTAGAGATGGAACCAATGGCTAATAAACACTGACAGTTAACAAAACCAGAGAACTAGTGAATGGTATCACAACAATAGCTAGTGGACTGGACAAAACAAAGTAACAAAAATGCTACTGAGGAGACCCTTTATTAATAGGGAGACAAATACTGGGGAAAAACTGGTATTTTATCAGAAACTGGAACAACTGACCTCTCAATACTGTAATGCAAGCTGCCAGCTGCATCTCAATAGACACATCCTGGGGTTTGGCCTATGTCCAGATACAACTATTTCTTGCTGCATACCTCTCAGACTGAGAACTGAAGGAGAATCATTGGCCCAGTGACCTAAAGCAGCACAGTCTACCTCCATACTCCAAGACAAGTAAACATATATTTAAGAGCACCTGGAGTCTCCACTGGGAGACTGGAAAGGAGGAGTCTGCAGTTTCAATACGAAAGGTTATGGGATGGCTATTGGATCAATGCACAACTCCTACATCTAGTTATAGGGAGAAGGAACATGTGTGGTTCAGTAATAAATCAGGAAATTCGGGAGGTACGTCCTCATCTTGGATTGTGGTTTCTGGCTAAAAACCCATCAAACAACGAAAATGAACTTTGGGTTGGACTAGGAAACTTATGGGAAGGGTAGCCACAGCAAAGCCCTGAACTTCAGTTTATAACCCTAGCAAAGCCTCAACCACGCTTCACTGTAAAAGAATGGCTGTTTTGGCAGGGTACCACCAAGCTTTGCTAGGAAAATGGAACACCAGTTGCCCAAAAGCTTGTCAATGAATGCATAACACAACTGACATCTCAAGTGCTATTAAGCAAAACTGACCCTCAGCAACCAAGAGATGGACTTAACTTGATCTTGGACACTCCAATATGACTTAAAAATAAGCACAGACCTACCCTCAGAGTGGACCACCGAGGTGGATTACTCAGACCTGCAGGAGTGGGACCAGATTCAGCAACAGCTCAGAGATCTGAATCTACAGGCAAGAAAAGGGCTCACTCCAGTGGCACAACACAACAAGAGCATTCCACCTATCTTGTCAACAACCCAGGACCCTAGGGCTGAAAAAACACTATGCGTTATCAGGCCAAAGAACTAGACTTACCTACAGGGGCTATCACTCGTACAGGGACATTACTGATGTTTTAAAACCCCTTACTACCAGGAACACTCATGGGTCCCAGCCATACTGGCAGTAACAGGAGGCCAGGCTGCAGGCAGCTGCACCCCTCATAGGCATCATCCACCAGAGCAGGGTTCCTGCGTGTGCAGCCCAGGCAGGGGGGTAGCACAGGAGGCCCACTCAGGCTCTACCAGAGAAAGGAATGATGCAAATCCCTCTAGTCCTAACCTTTCAGTGGCACAGTGTTAGGGTTGGAGGCAGATCACAGAGCTGCTGACCAGGCCCCGGCCTGAAGTTAAGCAAAACGAACAGGACAAGAGAAACTACTGGACATGGCATGAGAAATTTCCAGACACAACAGACAACAAAGTGAGAAGCTGACAAAGTTACGGACAGTGCCACAGGGTGATGGCTGGATTTGGCAGGGGGTTAGCAGCGGGTGTGCTTTGTAAACAACAGCCACGCTTCACAGTCAGAAAGAAGCATCTTATAGGGAAAAGGACCATGCGAAGCCAATAGTGCGTAAGCAACCATATCCAGGAGTAGCATATAAGGATAATGTTACTTGGGTAATGGTATCGTAAATAGCAGATCTGGTTATGGATGCAGCAAAACTGGGACCAACATGGAAGAAGTAATTAGGCTAGAGTTGTTTACTCATGAGGAGACTGGAATAGAGAAAGAAAGGAACAACCATAACTAAAAAAGGGTCAAGACATTCAAAAAAAGGAGAGTAAGGTATGGGAATCACACAGAGTTGCTTGGGTGCATCTGTCAGGCAGCCCTATTGCTTGATCACCTCAGCCCAAAACAAGACAACGCATCAAACCTGTTCTGACATATCATGTGCACCAAACCTGCTCTTCTGGTCAGAGGGACCAGGGTGGACAGGGTGCTTTCCCTGGCCAAAGCACGAGCAACCAGATTGACAGATTGAGCATCCTGGTATCACTGTAGTGATGCCCATTTCCAGGCTGGACAAAATCAGCAGCTACCCAGCTCTCATAACAGCCTCCCCACATCTTACAGTCCCCAGCATGCTGCTTTTACTACTAACACCATTGCCATTGTCTCAGCTGAACGTATTTTGCAAGTTTTAAGAACTATTTACAAATTAATAAACTGTTTTAGTTTTATGGCACCTCAGAGAAGACAAATAAGCTGATCAAGTGTAAAACAGCCTAAAAAAAGTTCATAGCAAAACCAGAGATGAAGGCCAAATACAGTTCTCTGATCATGGCCTGGATTTGCAAAGATGCAAGTGTCTTTGCCACAGTAAAAGACACTGAAGCTGGTGAGGCTGAGACAAACTATAATCCCACTGGTGTATTCTGAAACTGGTTGATTTTTTCTTTATCCTTTGTTTTCAGTATGAATTTAAATGAAAATAAAATTGCTAATATTTGATACAGTTAAGTCTAATTAAAGCTAATTACAGCTAATGGTTAGTAAAGCTCTCTGAAATTTGAGACTTGACTCGGATGTTCATTCACTAAAAATGCCTTCCAGCATTTCAGGAATTCTGTGTCAAAACAGCACAGAATTCAACATACTATGTTCTCAAATCAAGTAACTGATAAATTATGTGCATCTTCAAATCACCTGAATTCTTAGTCTTTTCTGAGTGTCTGTCATATTGTGATCCATAAATTTTCCCAAGATTTAAAATAGTTTTATTCAACCTTCCTCCCATTTGGAAGAAGGCATGCTACTATCTTAACAGTGACAAGATAGAAACTATTACTATAAAACTAGTAAGACTCTTGTCAGTAAGTAAAGCTAAAAAAATTAGATTGTAAAACACTAGACGGAACAACTCTTACTACGTGCTACTTAAACTAATGGTAAAATTTCAGACAATGTTCTTTTAACAAATGAATGGACAACATCAACCTTGACTGAAGAACCATTATAATAAGAAAGGCAGAATATGAAATCTTTCATACGGAATTCCCAAAGGCTGTTCAAAGAGAGTATACACAATATGAACAAACATGAAAACAATATGCTATTTTAGAAGGCCTGTTGCTTATTCAAATCTATGGTAAGGAAAGCTAACTAGGAAAACACAGAAAAATAATTAATGCAATCATAAAACTGAGTGGATGCAATTCATCCCATTAATAAAAATAATCTACTGTAATCATTTATTCAGATTGAGACAACAAGTATTAGAACTACAGTTCTACAGCAATTCAAAGACAGGTCTCAGAGACACACATATGCTCTTGTCTACGTTAGCATCAAAGCAGCAGTGAGGTTTTGGAGCTAATTCTCCATCATTCCCACTAACCGTGTGCTGACTCAGTTCCCAAGGCTGTCCTGGTACAAGCAAACTACATCCATTTTCAAGGAAACCAAACCAGATACTCTGCTCCTGCTGGGCACAACACATAATCCAAACCCTAATGGGTTTTAAGTTTTTCAAGTCTTCCATTCCCACCGCTACTTAGCGGAAAAGGAATGTTCTTCTACTAGACTGTGTTGCTCCTCTAGGTAAAGAGGTTCAAGTAATGGATTTCAGGCGCATACTGGATTTATGGCACAGGAAAGTTGTCTACATAAAACGCCAGCACAGCCAGTTTGCAAACAAGAGTGCTTTTAAGCAAGAACACCACAACAAACACACACATACAAGATCAACTAGTTATCATTCACTGTGTTTTCTCCCTTCTATGTAACTTATGTATTGCCATACTAAATAATTATTTAAATTAATTTTTTGTTCAGATATCCAGAGCAAATGGGAAGCAACTCTCACCTGTGGAGGAGGTACTGTAATTGGTGCAGGCATGGGAACGGGAATTGGAACAGGTAAAGCTTTAGGTATAGGTGACACTGGTTCATTATGCGTAGCTTCTGCACCTCCATTTTGAGCTACTTCATTTTCAGACTTTTTGGGAATCCCCTTCCACTCTATAAAAAACAAAACAAAACAAAACAACATATATGCATCAGTTCAGAAGAAGTAGACAAGTAGTCAAGTACTACCATGTAAAACCAATATACTCTGTGATGTTTACAAAAATGAGCTAATTAAAACAATTTTTCAGATGAGAAGCACACAGAGCTAAGAAACATTTAAATGTATTTCTGAGGAAAAAAAAGTCTAAGTGTCTTCGAACATAGCTACAGCAAATCATTGAAAAATGGCAAGTAAGTTTATTCCTTTCATTAGTCATTTAACAATTCTTTGCACTGACAGCATTTATACATGTCTGGGATTCCGACATTATCTGTAACAAAAACAGTAAGGCTGTTTTGGGACAAGCTTTCAACAGATCACATTATTCTAGGGCCAGAAGGAAGCAGTTTTTTCACTAATTTGAGAACTTGTTTCTGAAAAACCACCATTTTCAAGTCTTAAACAAAGGGAAAAGGAGAATACAACAATAAACAACTGCAGCAAAATAAGAAAAACATCAAATAAAGCTTTAAGCTCATTTTACAGAAGAAATATGACTTATTGTTTGTCAGAACTTCTTGAGAAAAGACAACTAAAGAGAAAAAAGGGATCAGAGAAGTGGTATTATGGGAAAGAGAAAAGCTGAGAAGACTGGAACACACTGAGGTTATTTTTACCACCAGTTAGTAAGACTTTGATTTAAAAACACAAATTATTTATGTGTATTTATCATGAAGACATGCTACTATTCACAGTAATAACCACCTAATTAGGGCAAATTGGACAGAATGACAAAACCCTGAAATAATGTTTCAGTAGCGAGACCGAACATCACACAACGGTTGCACTGTTAAAACCAACACAGTAGTCTAGAGTGCCAGTTCAAGGAACCTAAGGCAATTTCAAATTTTTAAGTACTGCATTCATTTAATATTACTTTCAGAAATCACAACAGCCAGTACGCTAGCAATTCTATGTTCATTTGAAGCCTGTCACTGATTTGGACTTGCCGGTTTCAAACCGGTGTAATTTTCTTAATACAATCATAGAAGCCTGGTTATTTTCACTGCTTACATGCAAAATAACAATTCTGTTTAGGTAAAGATAAATATAAGACTCACTAATGGAACTGAAACTGTCATAAGTATGAAAACAAAAGGCACTTTTTATGGAAACTATAAAGTCGCTGTCAGATCAGTTGCTACGCAAGTACTCCAAAGGCAGGCTCCTCTGCTAGTATACCTCACAAAAACGAAAGGAGGACCAGGCTGGCTCTGGAACTACTGAGCACTTCCAGCACTGATTAGTAGCAACGGCAAACTCCAGTGCAGCCCACAGTTCATCTGGTATCCAACTGCAATTTTAGCCCAACCCCCGGTAATCCAGCTGCACAACCCCTCTTGAGGACTGTCATTAACTGCTTACAAACTCTCTCTAATCTATGAACTACACATCCTGCATTTCTTAGCCATTTCAAGGATTTTATATGCATCTCAGAGTCAGTAAAGTCAGCTACACCAACTTCAGTGCATCAGTATAAAGGACAATTTTTTAAAAGCATTTAAAAATGTAGCAATACTTTACCTGGACTAAGAGTTTCATTGTCCAACATTCCCCCTTCACAGAAACTTTCAAGATCTTCAGGTTTCACTTTGTCCCATGGTATGTAAGTAACACCTAATTCTACATCCCAATACTGCTTGTAATCTGGCTTTATTCCTTTATTCAAAGCCCATGCAATCTTGGGGAAAACATATATGCAGTTAGTAATGTTTTCATTTTAATGGTTTTAATAATCAGTTATCACAACATAGCATTACCAAAAAAAGTCTACAAAGCGAAGAATACTCTAATTGAAACAGCAGGAAAAAACACTCTGAAAATATGGGTTTTTAAAAGCACAATTAGTTCTTATATCTTGGCTTGACTCTTGCACACAATTTGTAAAGATGTATACAGGCAGTTTCTTTAAGTGTTCCCCAGTCACTATAATTAATTTTATTTCCCTTCAGAGGACAGTACCACTCCCTAATATAATGTTTTGCAAAAGGAAAAACTTTGCTAATGAATGTGTTCTTCCTTAATTATTAGTACTGTATGTAAGATTATAACTGTTTAATTCTAGATGGTAAGACAAATAAGCAGCAACAAGAAAACCATAGTTACAGTCCACTAGAAACATTAAAAGGACACCATTTTTGTTGTTCAAATACACTATCACCAGCAGTTTTCAGAGAAACTGATACAAGTTCCTTTAATCACACAACAGAACAGGAAGAATACTTATCAATAAAGAAGTGGTTCATTCACATAAATTTACAAAATACCATATTCAGACTACCTAAAGTCTGAACTATCAAAAAGTCGAGAATATTTGAAAAAGGATTCCAGTAATTACAGTAATTTTAGAACAGCCTGACATTTTCCAAGAAGTACCTTTATAGATTTCTGATTGACTTTGAAGTTGCCTCGGCTCAATTTTTGTAGGGCACGATAAGCATCTTGTCTGTGAACCATTACAATATAGGCACATCCTCTAGGCGGTATCATCTGTTTACATTTTAAGGAAAAAAAATTGTTTTTGCTAACAGTAACAAAATAATGATCAACATACAAGTGTTAAATTACAGTAAGTTGGAATATCAGCAGGTGTTTCAAAAAAGACTATTAAGTATGAAAGAAAATGTTAGCTTAAGATGCTAAAATAGCTAGCATCTTCTGGAAATAAAAATTTCTAATGAATTAGAAGCAACTTCTTATGTGGGAAGCTTTTAGCATGTTAGAATATGGACTCCTGTTGCATATTTAATCCTTCAAATTGTTAAACAGTAGTATTCATGGCAATACTATGGCCTTGGAATTAGTTAATCTGTTGGAAGAAACAAGATACACTGATACCCCCACTTTATTCCAAATAGCACAAATTGCCATCTGTACCTTCACATTCGATTTCATCTGCAGTTTTATAATAACTTTTATTATTTTCAATGAATTTGAGAAAAAGTTTCGATGCTGTTTTAACAAAATTTGGGAATAGCAAGAAAATCAGTCACATCTTTTTTTGTTTGTTTAAAGTTTCATAGCCGCTGGAACATAGCTTTTATTTATATATAAAATATCCTTAAACAGCAATATAATAATGGTTTTCTATGCTTATGTCTAAAACGGCAGATGAAGAACAAGCAAAAGAAAGAACAACATGAGCTGAAAGTCTACATTTCTATAATCAAAAAACAAAATGGAGCAGACAAGGAACTCAGGTACAGGATGTATCCTGTACCTACTATCTCCTCAACAACCCTTTCTCATTTAATTCCCTCTTGGCAAAGCATAAGTTTTACGAAAATGGGGGTAATTCAGAAAATTATCCCAAGGGCATTAATATTTAAATGCCAAGCAACTAAAGCAACTGTCTTTTTCTTTTTTTTTTCCTCTTCTTTCCACAAAGTAGCGAAATGAATCGAGTTTACACATCAGAAAACACAATCGTAAAGGAAACAACAGCTCTTGAATCTTTTGAATGTATCTAAAACAAAGCTAGTTTAAAACAGCCTGAAAAGCCTTTTTGAAACCAAGGTTTTCACTGCACCATTTATACTTACATTTATTGATTCAATTGGGCCAAACTCCTCCAAAAGACTTCCAACATCCTGTTGCGTAGTCCTTTTGTCAAGTTGTCCTACCCAAAGCGTAGTACTACAAACTAAAATCAAAGAGTTAACATAGACTGTAACAGCACTTGTAAATACACATTTCACAAGCCAAAATGTCAAAATAGTCACATTAAAACAGCTAGTTATGACATCCAAATGAAAAAGCCAAACGAAACAAACAAAAAAATTGTATCTTTAGGAGTATTTGACAGAGGCCTCTTTCTTTTCCTGCCAGAGCTGAATTAACCACGGGAACTACATCAGAATCACTGTTAGAATGCATGTGCTGAGAAGCTGTCCAGTTAACTACTATTAAAATGACTTGCAAGTTCTGATAATCGTAAGCTCTGCAAATAATCATAAAACATAAACATATGCTTTGCTGCTAAGATTGCTCCATGAAATATCCTAACACATGCAATGGATATTTCACAAGATAACTCACTCTGGCTAGTATGAAATCCAAGCTATGGGCCAGCATCACAAGTTATGGATGGTACTGCCTAGCAAGATGATAATCAGACTGTTTATGGTGACATACCCACTACTAGGGGGGTTTTCCTCCAGAATGCGGTAACAAACTACAGTGAGTAGCAGAACTTTTACCACCTTCAGCAACCTATTCAGTGCCATTTCTCTCAAAGGTTAAGTGAAAAATCCTTGACACAAACTTTTTCTTTCAGGAAAAAGTAAGTAACATGATTATTTCACTTCATTCTTCAAGGTAATAAAACAGCAGATGAGCACAAAGTATCACATTCCCTCAAGAGTACTATGGCAACATTCAGTACTCACCTATGTTTTCCCACTAACTGATCTAAAATTTCTAACCTAAAAAGCATTATTTAGCAGTCTGGGAGAGATGTTGGCAAAAGCATATCTTATGCCACTGCCATTATATCTTTTAAATTAACAGCTGTTAATTCTTTGCAGTCCTTTTCAACTACTGTTATTGCCATCCGTAAGGTTTTAGCTAGTTAAAACTCTGTATCTTTTGTCCCTTTTATGTCAAAAAGAATGTTCTCATTGTATTTGATGCCCCCAGGAATATTTAGAAGACAACTACTACGTTTTGTCTATAAACACAGACAAAGCCAAGATTCTTTAAGAAGTCTTAACATTAGCCTGTGTGTTTTCCAGGTCAAAGCTCCCCTTCTGGTTTGAGAGATACACAACACTGAATCATCAGAAAAATCATAACCATGTGCTCTGCTTCTTGTTGCTCAATTTGCTTTTCTTTGTATGTCTTGAAAGAAAGAAAAACATGGTACTTAAGCTTTTTCTTTTCCCATTTTTACAGTCAAAATATTTCTGACTAGGAGATTCCAGAAAGGCCCAACTGTCTATTAGGAGTGTCAGGAAGAACAGGGACATGATGAATTTAGTTCTCACCAGCTTTAAAATAGTTCAGAAAATAATGCACAGTACAGTTTACTTCTATTGTTTTGATGAGTCCTGGAGATCACATAAAATAGCAGACGCACCCACCCCCAGAAAGGGATGGAAAGGGAGAGAGGGATTTGGATCAGAGAAAGTATTCCAAACGGCACTGAGCCGTCCACTGCCTTCACTCCAGGGAGAGAAGGGAGAGTACCTAAGACACAGCTAAATTTCTTCAGATTTTAGCTTTTTTGTTCTTTGAAGTTATATCTATAAATTACCAATGAACTGACCCCTATCTAAATTTAGACTCTGATTTCTAGTACTATGAGAGATGGAATCAGAGCAAGGACAGACAATGGTAAAAGATTACAAAACCTGAATTCTTTTTTTCATCACAATATACTGAGCTGTCTCTGGTGTGTTTTTTGGGAAGATGGTATTTTGTTGTTGTTGTTGTTGTTGTTTACTTACCAAATAAAAACAAACAAAAAATACACATCAGATTTATAGTTGTCTTCTAGATATTCTGAGCAGACATCATATACTAAAGGTAAGTGGACTAGTCAACATAAGTTAAAAAAAAAGTCTAAGTAGTGTATTTCTTCAACATTTACATTTTTTCTAAAATACCTAAGTTTGTCTTGCTACTATTCCCTTTTACTTAGGCACAGTATTTACTGTAGTACCTTCAACTTCACAGAACTCTAAAATTCATTAAAGAAAATATTGGAGACACACAAAAAAATCCTATGAACCATGAAGATCCTGAGCACCTGAAAAATGGTACTACAAGAATCTTCAAGGTTATATCAATAATAAACAGAAAAAGTGAACTTACCACTAACAGTTTCTGATTTGATCTGAGGAAGGCCTTTTGATCTGCGTTCTCTCTCCCTCTCACGTTCACGTCTTTCTTGTGACCGAGACTTAGGAGAGTGTCGGCGTCTATCTCTGGACCGCGATCGAGATCGACGATGACGTGACCTTCGAGAGCGCGAGCCTGATCTTGAACGTCTCCTTTTAGGTGACCTAGTTTAAACCAACAACAATTTATGTTCAATCTTTCTGACACAGACATTTACAGATGGATAACCAGTTCAGATACCAATTTAAATAATCAGGCAGGAGTTCAGTCATTAAAAAAATAAATAAATCCACGTTCATTCACATGCATTTAGAACTAGGGTGTATTACTACAGTGACTTATTAATGCACTCCAGCTGAAGTTAATTAGTTTTCAACTTCTGATCTTCTGTAAGTTTTGTATTGAAGCTGAGTATCAAAACTATGACCACATTAAAATAGAAAAAAATGCTGTCTGCTTAAATGAGGAAAATGTTTATTGCTTTTACAAAAGAATGGCTAGAAGATATTAAAAATAAATTCTACCAGTGCAATTATATTTTACATTGTGTTCACGTTCTAAACAACTCAGGGTCTGGAAAAGGGAAAAAACCTTTAAAGGAGCCATACGAAGCCTAGCAAAGGAGAGGACTCTTAACTAGGTAGAAAGCTTTGCTTTCATACTGGAGCCAGACTTGCTGACACATGGGAAATACTGTCTCTGTGACAGGCAAAATCTCACAGAACACAGGATTACAGATCTCTTCATAAGAAAAGTGTCTTTAGAGCACAGACAAAACTGCACTATCACATTTTGCTTCCCTAAAACTTAGGGAGCACTGATGAGCATGGAAGTTATCCCCTACTTGTGGAAGAGAACTGTATAGATATCCAATTTCCCTTAGAAGGCAGATGGCTTTCAGAAGTTCACAAGTCTCAAGAGTCACTAATCTGCTTCTCATTACCACTGCATGGAAGTATATGCAATATTAAGCTGTATTTATAACCAAGACTCCCCTGAGACTTGTGATGCTGAAAAGCTCAGCGCTGCCCCCTCCGCCCCCTGCCCCAAGTCCTTCCAGAAGGGGAATTCAACTAAAGCCCTTAAGAGCTTTGACTACCCAGAAATTTCACTAGTGTTGTCCACACACAGAATCGTACACGGACAGTAATTTCTTGTAAGTATTCCTGGGATTAAATCAAAAAGGGACTCTCTTGCTGAATGTGTCTTGTGGCATTTAGTAATAGAATCCAACCTGCATGGCAGAGCTAGGCCCTTCTAAGAAGAGGCCTCCAAAGCAAGCGTGCTGAGTAGGGCACCCACAAAGCCAACACAAAACACAAGTAACAAGACTCTGTCCTAAGGCATTGGAAAGGAACTCCAGCAGCAGTTTGAGGAATTAGCTCACCTCTGAGCTATTTATTGTTGTCTCACAGTTAGAAATTAACCACCCCCACAGTAGATTTGGCCACACAGAAGCAGATTCTCTGAGCTCCAATCAGCCTAGCTCTCCTCAGAACGCGTAAAGCACTTTCAAATCTTTGGACATGATACACCTAAGTTCCTTATGTTAAAATCCAACACTTAATGTAATATACACCCTCACTAAACTAAAAGAGATTTTGCTAATTTACCTTGATGCAGATCTAGATCTTGACTTTCTGTTGTCAGAAACATGCCGTTTTCCTTCTTGAATAGGTGGCTGTTCCACTTCCATGTCCTAAAATATTACATTTGACTAGTGTTACAGGTGAGTAGTGTAAACATTTTATTTCATTTTGTGCCTAGACTGAATTACGTAACAGCACTAAAATTATATTGAGTAGTCACATATGCGAAGTTAAAACATAACGTAGTTCTCCTCAGAAACTTCACCACTAATGTAGTCACCAACAGGGAGACAGTCCAGTAGCAAACTAATTTAACATAACCAGCAGGAAAATATAATAAAAATACTTTGGACAAAATTCTCATTTTCAACTTATAAATTGTTTTTCCACATTTTCCTTAATTTCAGCACTATAATCATATTCTTTTGACATCTATAAAGTCAGTCCTGCTCTGTGATCAAACTTACAGGCAGCATAAGGTCTGCTAGAAAACTTTTCTCCAAGATGTTACAGGAAATTATTTTAAGCCATGTACATATGCAAATTGTAATACAATAAATTTGAAGAATGAAGCAGTAAGTCACCAAGACAATACTTAAAATACAAGAACCTGCTTAAAAAAAGAAAAAAAATTCAGCACCACTCTTCCTTCCTACCCTAAGTCCTCTACAGCTTCCCATTCCAAAACATACTGCCTCCGACCTGAACTTTAAGTAGTCTTCATGATGCAAGCCTGGCAAGGAACATCTGAACAAGAAATCTCTTAGAATTTACTGATTCAACACACTTCAAGACTAATTAATTAGGAAGACAATCTTGAGAATTATCCCTTTACTCCAAGTGGAAAACAAGAATTATTTATAGAACCTGTGATGTCACAGGTCACCACATAAGGACAGCTTGGTATCATTTCTTTTTCTCATTTTAGAGTTTTCTTGGAACCCATGAGGCAAATATATTCATTTGCTGCGAGAAGTTCAGAATTTATTTATTTATTTATTTATTAAATACAAGCTCATAAAGAGACTTGTTCTTTAATTTCTTCTTAATAGCAACCAGTCACTGTACCAACACTATCCTCCAAAATCTTTGGAGCTGGAGAGAGGCGTATATATACACTTGATTTTCTGTAGAACTGTTACAGACTTCTGAGTCCATCTTCTCTATTTAAGAGTCTACCGAGCCCTTACAAATTAGCTTTTGCAAACAGTTTCTCTCCAGAATGGGACTGCATTGTTAGAAGTCCTTGGAACAAAATATTTCTGAAGCATGATGAGGACAGGAAAGGGTGGATGATGGGAAGCAAGAACTCAATGGACAAAATGCAATCCAGTCTGTCACAGAAAGATGCATACAGAACACACATGCTGTTTTTGCTAGACTCCTGAAATACCAAACTCGTCATGTAGCACTGTGGCCATCTAACTTTCTCCCAGATAAGCGACCCTCACAGCCACCTCTGGACATAGTTATCATGACATTTCCTCTCCATGCATTTGATAAAGATAAGTATTAAAGAGCATTGTTAAGTTAGGAACTTATTTATTGCAAGGGGTCCTCACCTGCTGATGTGTTTTTTGCATGTGTGATTCACTCTGTACTGGGAAAGGAGACTGAAAAGTCTGCTGCACAGGTGCTGTTGGCGGAATCACAGGCTGAGCCATGGGTGGGAACTGTGGGGTAGGTAGGAGACCAAAACCTGGCATCTGCCCATTAGGAGGAAGTGGGACCTACGAAGAACAAAACACACAAAAACTTCCAATTAGGAAAAATTGTATTAGCTTTTACAGTCTGCTAGAAGTAAAATTGTCTCTCTGCTCCAGAGTCACAATAAAAAAAAAAAAAACAGACGCCTGAAAAAGATGAAGTAGGTCAAGCAGTTATGCGTATAACTGTGTTCTTCAAACCTTAGCTAGAAGGGACAAAATTTTCTTTTCTGGGAAAGTTGAAGGACTAAGCCATATTCACTTTTCACTAACAGAAACATCACTTCCTTGCTTCTCCATCAAAGGAGATGATAAAACACAGAAGACATAATGGACAAGGAAAAAATTTAAAACAAAAACAAAAACCTGAAGTTACCTGGTGGCGCATTGGATCCTGTTGTATTCCCATCATTCGCTGCTGAAAAGGATCCATATTTGGGAGTTGAGGAAATACTGGCTGTTGTATACCTTCTCCTGGAAATCCACTAAAAACAGTAATATTTTGGTGAGACAAGTCAGTAGACATACAGACTTTTTTGCATTTATTTCACATATTTCTTTGTACATTTACATATTATTGCTTTAAGTTTACACAGAAGAATTATCTTTATTATGATCCCGTTTCCTCTCTAAAAAGCGAAAACAAACAAAAGGAGTAAGAGTGTCTTCCTTATCTTTTCTCCTTTGTAAGAGCAGTCCTTTAACATGTTAAGAAGTGCTACATAAAAATTAAAGCCTCTTTCTTCCCCTGTACTTACATGCTCTTGCTAAAGCCGTAAGTTTATGGAAATTTTTCCTGAAGTCTGTCTACCTTATGCTAACTATCCTCTTTTCCAGTTTGTCTTGTGGAAACAAAAGACAGTGACCATACTTTCACTGGAAAAAAAAACTTTAGTTCGAGAGGAATTTAGGGCAGAGGAGAAAGGGATGTGTATATCACACAAGGATCACAGTGATGCCATTCACTTCCTGATTCAACACACAGAATGGACAGTGCTCACGGAATTAATGAAGTTTGTGCAGTTAATAGAATCTGTTTATAGGATGCCGTTTGTGTAAGAAAATAAACAGGATTTCAGGAAGATACAGAAATTTAATGGTGATGTGAAATGGAACTTTGTAGTGTTTTAAAACACAGGTGCCATTCAATTCTTATATGATTCTGGGAAAATCAGTTTTTCATATAGAATACCTCTGATTTTGCGTGCCCAAAATGAGACTACCAGAATCCAATTTTCAGAAGCATCTTACACAACTATATGGTAATAAGGACAGAGGCTTAGAAGTGCTACAAACAGAACATAAACATGCTGAAAAGCCTAGTCCAATGATCTCCGGTTGGGCATACACAAGCAGCGGGTAAGTTTGACCTACCTCATCTTTCTGTACTCCAGAGTTCCCTTCTGTATTATAGGGAAAATACTACCCATTTACTTAGAAGGCATTTTAATTAACTAGTACTTGTGGAACACTAAAGTGCTTCAAGTGATAAACATGTTAAGAAAGCTAATGACAAAGCTAGTGATTCTGTTTTTCAGAGCAGGGTTTGGATGGCATATACAGAAAATAAGACATGGGGCCACATACTGAAGCAGGGAAAAAAGAAATATTGACTAACCCAGGTATTGAGCACCATCCAGCCTGTGCACTGAATGAGAGAGAGGTCCTGTGGAAAAAACTAGTATGTGATCATGTAATTTAAGACTTTATCAAAATGCATATCAAAAGGGAAAGAGGAGTCTGAGTTAGTTTGCATGGGTATTTAATCTTTGAGATTTTAAAGCTGCAAAGCCAATTTTTTTTTTTTTTTAATAGTTAATACATAAAACTACTACAATGTTTATAACAGCATCTTTTCCCCGGCCAGCAAAGCAATCCAGCTGATTACTAACAACGCCCTGACAGGCTCAGAAGTGCACTAAATACACAGAACTCATCTTGAAATCAAAACTGAGCTTTTTTCTACTGAACATATTCCTCAATCAATGATGCAACATGCCAAACCTACATTGGATCACCAAAGTAAAAAACAGAAACAAAAACGGAAGTTAACAACAACATTTTAACTTCGGACTGTGACAGTTAAGCACTGAAGTAACTTGGAATTTTAATAAGCTTCGTAACCTAAAGATTTTTTATAACAAATAATTGTTTAATTTTATTATGACAACAAACTTACAAAGTTGGCTGAGAAACTGAAGGCGAAGGAGCTGAATCTTCTTTCTTCGAGTCTTCCACTGCTTCTGGCTCATCATCGTAGTCAAACCGATCTAGCAGCTTCTGAAAGAAATTACATTGAGCCAACTATTTTTTCAACACTTCATACAATTGGAAACCAAAATGTCCTTATTATCATTGTCTTACTACACATCTAACAGCTCCGGAATTAAAGAAAAGGTTAGAAGCAGGAAAAAATATTGAAATGAACTAAGCTGTTCAAAATCAGCTTTATTAAGCTTCAGAAAATGCAAAGGCTATATAAAAACAAG
>VXAL01010036.1:344481-360209 GCA_013399475.1 Chauna torquata
GCAAAGAAAAAGGGTTGAACAGTATAGGAGTTCAACAGAATTGAGCATCCCTTTTAAATAACTCCCTATATTGTCTCATAGGTCAGCAAGACCTTGTATATGGCAAAGATACAATCTGTCAACTTATTATCCCCCTTTAGTAAAAAGCTCCTTGTGACTTCCTCTGTTTATCAAACCTGGATTTTCTAACTGGCCAGAACAGCTTTAGAAAAATGGCTCATCAGCCCCACCACTTCTTCAGACAGTCATAATGGGGTGAAACAAACAGTAAATGTGATAAGAAAGAGAAAATGAAGATGAGCTGGAAAAGCCCATTGAAGAGACGGGCAATTAGACCATAAAACACTAGAACAAAGTTTCAAAGTTAGCGAAGAACGTTAGCTTGAAATTTTTTCTAACCCAACCGATTCTATGTTGATACCAGAAAACTCATCTCCATCATTATTCAAAAGATCAGGAAAGCTGATGGAAAATATTCTAACCGATCATTGCAGGAAGATTAAATTAGAACATCTGACTGTCAGCTGTTATTTTAAACTTTTTTTTTAAAAAAAAAGAAATTAAGAACAATGAAGCTTTTAGAAACAAGCTGAAAATTAGTCTTTCCTTCTTCAGCCTAGTATTAAACAATAATATCTAACTAGATGTGCTGTTTCAGGTGGAACATGTAAACAGGTAAAAGTCAGAATAAATGTAGTATTTAATCTTGACATACCCATCCTTTATGTACATACTTAGTCATCGGACTTACATATATACTTTCTAAGTACTTTTCACTTCTAATGCAGCCGCTAAGAATGAGTTAATTCTGTTCCTTCTTGTTTCAACAACCAAATGCCTTACTGTGATTCAGTTATATACTTCCATGCAAATCCACCAATACTGTCATATACTAAATCATTAGAGAATTTCACAAAATATTTTCTACAATAATATCAATTAGACAGAAACTTGAAATGGCTATTTTTGAACAAGATTTTGGTCTGAAAAAGAATTAGCTTCAGAACAGCAGTATTTTTTGGCCTCAACTACTCAATCTCTCTGAAAGACTTGAAAAATGAGTATGTTCAATACCCGTGCTTTCAATCCCACACTAATCTCACAGAAAGGCTGTTAAAAAATACAAGTATCATTCTCTTTTGATGTCAACCACAGTTATTCTGTATCTACAGGCTAGTTTTTTTTGTTTAGGTACTAGATATGCACACATGAATTTTTGGAGTATCAGACTAAGTCTAAAGGTCTGGAGATTCCTTGCTAGAAAACTACAGAGCATCAAAGCCTTTCAAAAGCTTAGTTAGGAAGTTAGAAAAAAAGTCAGAAAGAGAGTTATTTTGCTCTTACAGTATTACAGTCAACAGGCAATTTTCTGGAAACCAACTGGCAACTTCTAAAATGCACTTATCCTGACAGCCTATTGAACGTGTTCTAACAGAGGGCATAAAAGCCATCTTCTGTTGGTAGCAACTGGGACCATCGTGAATTCAGGATAAACTAAGAAAACTGAGGCCTTATTTAAGTCCTGACAATGGACAGCAGCAATTAAATTCTCAAGTGTGGTATCTGTCAAGACTGAAGAAATCAAGATGATAATTTTCTTAGAAAAGGTGTAGGAGGAGAACCTTCACTGGCTACAATTCTGGCACTTCTGCAACACCTTCTTTCTGCGGGAGAAACCACCTTCCATAGTAAGTTTTCCTGACGAAGCCTCAAGAAGAAAAGTTTTGGCATAGTCACACCATTGAATTTAGACAAAATATTTTTTTAGCTAGAACTTCCATTTAACTATTACCACTGACAATCTTTCTCAGCTTATTCTACCAGCTCATACAATAATATTCGCTACAAGGACAGGGAATCACCAACTTAGCTTTCACGTAAGTGGAAATGTCATAGGAACACTGTTACCAATTCACAGCAACACTTGAGAAATCACAGTTGTACCTTGTCTTCAGATGGACAGAGATACAAATACTGGAATGTGGCAGTAATATTTTTAGAGAATCTTGGCCCAAAGACATCCTTGTCTGTTCCAAACTGGTGACGAGACTGACGAACAATAGAGTCGATAACATACAATCCAGGGACTTTATATTCTGGTTTGCACTGAAAACATAAATTAATTGTCCATTATGCAGTGATACTTACAAGGTAACACACGCACTCACCTCAGTTCCCCACAAAAAAATCTACACTTAGTATATTAGGGTAGAGGAAGGGAAAAAAAAAAAAAAAGGCAATTATAATTTGTTTCTAGAACTATATAGGCTCCAGAGAAGACTGTGGACAGCATAAAACCAAAGAGTATAATGGATTTCAAACTGACCACAGATGTAATGTTTATGGCAGCACCAACCAAAAAAAAAGTTCCTCTTTTGCAAATTTTAACATCTTTTGTATGAAAACAAATATTTAAATAGATTCAACAGTCAGCAATAGTTATTAACAAAAAACAAAAAGTGAACTGTAACACCATGTTCACGTACAGATTTCTACAAAAAGACAGACTCAATTTTACACTAATGAAAGAAGTTGGTATGCATAATTAATGAGCAAAAATGACAAAGATGTAAGAAATAGTTTAAGAATCTTAACTTAAAACCACTTTCAATTTATGTAACAATAACTTTACGAAAGCACTACATTGTGTATAAAGTTGGAGAAAGGGGCCATGCATATCTTTACAGAAACGCAAGTTATAGTTGTGTGTGCATACACAAGAGAGTTTTGTATCATACTTAGGTAGAACCCTCTTAGTGCTTTACTTTTGTTGACAGAAATGGAAAAGGAGCAAAAAAATCCTTTTTACATTTGGGACAGAGTAAATATACCTGCCTAGCTTTAAAGCAGCCTTCACCTTCGCTATCACTGCTTTTAAAGTAGCTTTAGCTTGACATCAACAGATCTATTACATTCCTGTACAGACTGTCACAATTCTGCTGTCAAGCTACCTTACACTCAATGCATGGAACTTCTTCCATCAACTCTGTCTTCTGGTATTTAATGCAAAGTCCTTCTCTTTCACGAGGAGGGAATTTTACAAAAGTTTTTTTCTCCCCTTCCTAATGTAGTATGAAAATTCAAATGAGGAGATTATACAGTCAAGTAGATATCAAAATATATAAAACCCTAAAAAAAAGGCCCTCAATCCCTGAATAACAGTAGCCTTTTTGGCTATTTACTAGCATTATTAACAATATCTAGTAACAGATGCAGACAGTATTTTTTTTAATTACCTTTTTGATAAACTTCTCTACAATCTGGACAACGTGTTTGTAGAGCTGGAAAAGAAACATCAATTAATTTATCACCTACTTGACAGTGACACAATTTTAGAAGTATTTTAACTCTTTGTGCTTACTATCACTTAGGAAGGACTACAAACAAAATATTGTAGTCACATTGAGAAAGAAGCATGTTAGAATTATTCAAGTTCTATAGCTACTGGAGAAAAAGATTTCATGGGGAGAACAGACAGACAAGCCATGCTTTCTGTCAGAAGTGTTTCAGTGCGTACACAACAGACATACTGTTTTCAGAGTATTAACAAGAACTTTCTGGATTTACTTTCTAAGCAAGTTCAATACGTTTTAATATGTTACAATGCGGTTGCATGCTGCAATGTTTAAAGTTTTATTATGTAGAAATTATAACATCATAGCGCGTGGCATTAAAAAGCAATGATTCAAGGAATGAAGCTGGCATTATCCTAGTAGCCAAAAACCAGGAGATGATGTTCACCACCCACTTGTTTCTAGATAACATTCTTAATGCCAACTAGAATAAAACATCCTTGAAGCTAAGACTGGAAAATCTGGAGATGCATTTACTTAGAAGTAAAATAATAACACATTGCTACTGTTATTGATTTATTTTTGTTCTATTGTACTTTACCTTAATAGCTTTTATGGCAGCTTTTGTGATGAGAATCATTTTTGCTCGGGAAATAGGAGGTTTCATCTCCATCAATGAAAAGAGCTGAACAGAAAAAAAAACAACAAATATTAAAAATGTATTCTGAAGTTTAAGCAGTTATCCAAAAAGACAACATTTCAGACAACTGATTCATTACAGATGTTCTATGCTACATACCACTACAATGCTGGTTGGGCCTTGAAACTATTAAATAGACTATGAAGCAGATCTTCCTAGGCAACGTTCAAAGTAGTCTTCCTTGTGAACTAACCAACATACAGTTATTTGCAACATTTTGACAAGGCTACTGTCAAAGTCCCACTTGTGTCTAAAAACAGTTATCTACTAATTTATGGTATAGGAACTAACTATTTTACAGAAACAATATAAAACAATTAACTGTAGCTTGATTTAAATTAGCCTGAATATCTCCCGAAAAAATAGAAATATTAGGACATCCCTACAGATAGCTAGACTGACATAATCCTATAATCTTAAAATGATTTGCATAAAAGTATGCCAACTTTCGTACATCAAGGCGACCAAATCAGTGCTAAGTTTTCCAATTACCTTGCTATATACAGACATTACAAATGCCTTTAATGGACATATGTAGTTTGCTATGAACATACCATATTACTACTAAAGTTAACTACACCAACTGTTTTGGAGAATCCTCTCCACTGTTCTCCATACTAATGCTGCCCAGTGGAAAAGTTAGTTCCTCAAGGACAAAGCCTTCAGAAGTGACTAGTCTTTATAGATGACAATTTGTGGCACTCTGTGAACCTGTCTTACAGAATAATTACAGCTCAGTTTCTTTAAGCATAGCCCAGGTACACCATATCAAAAAGTTGTAATCATACCAGAATTTAAGAACCTTGAATGCTTTTCTGTTAAGAACATTAAGCACAAAAAGTGATCCTGCAGTATTAGATTTAAATACAACTAATTTTTTTAAAGTCTCAATTCACTGAAAGCATATTCTATATTCAAAAGAGATAGGACACAGGTAGGACATACATCTCCTTCAAATCTTAGTGCGACTCCAAGCTGAACAAACGAACTTCATATTTCACAAATGGCATCAGTGTGATTTGCGTCTCATGTCAGGAATTTTATTACAAAACAGTTTCACAAAGTTTTGAACCTAGGCATTGAGAAAAAACACCACTCTGTCTTCCAGTATTAACCATGACCCTGAAAGCAAGTACTAAATTTGCATTTCCGAAACTGAAAGAAACTAAAACTTGCACATAGAACTGTCACAGCTGATGACGCACCCACGAGCCCAACACTGAAAGCTGAGGAAAGAGCGCTACGTTCTCCTCAGGTCCCCAGCACTACCTCAAAAGCACGATTTTCCTACTGTAATTTAGTGCTGCGCTCAGAGCTTTTTAAGAGAACAGGGAAACAAGGGATTTGGGAAAGTCTTTTTCAGTAACAGTCCTACGGGTGAGGCACTCAGAAGCACGCATTGCACGCACACACGACATCAAAATCCTGTGCACATTTCACCACTTTCCAGACCAGTCTGCCTACTCTGATCTACACTGAACTCTACGTACTCCATAAGATGTTGTTGTAATTTCACATCGTAAAAATAGCCAACTGCAAAAACTACACCATACGCTACACTGTGTTTTTATGGTGTACTGTGAATGCTTCTATTCTGCTAGTCTGCAGACCTGGAAGCATAATCCACACTGGCGTGTCAGAACAGTTTTCTCCAATCTTCTTTCCCATCTTCCAGACAGAAATAGAAACCAGGATGTTCCAGCACTACTTCTTAACTCCTCCTCTCATATCACACCTCACAGTTACGTGTTCTGCCCCATTAAATATTATTTTCTATTCTCCCCATAAACTTAACCTGCTATTTAAGCTGTGGCTTACTAAAGCCAGAAAGAATCCTTATATTGTCATGATTTTTATAATGCAAGAAAAACAGATCTTCACCATTTCCTACACAAACAATCACTTTTACCTGGAAAATTTCCCGACAAATCATAGAAAAATGTTTTGCATTATGTAAATGATTTTACTTGTCACAATAACATAAAGAAAAACTAAAGCCTTTGAATACTAGTCAAAAACGTAATAAATTGCTTGCCAGAGAGCAAAGTAGAGAATAAAAGTAACTTCATTTGACAGAGTAATAGAAAGTAAGAAGTCATTTAAAAATTGATCTCTTATTTCTCTATGAATTTAAAGTACTAAGATATTTTTGAAGTGACCAACTTACACAGATTTATCCATTGTCTCAGTTAAGAAAAAAATTATGTTTATGCAGTAGATAAAAAAAATTACAAGCAACTATTTGAAGGCAAGTAAAGTGACAATAACACATTCAGCAATTCAAAATGGAGGCGTTACATTAATAAAACAAAGAGTAAGCAAGAATATATATATATTTATCTTATTTATTAGATTCCTATTCCAAGAGACAGGAATAAAGAAAAACTGTCCTTCAAAAGAGTGGTAGCCAGATATCCTTTCCAATACCAACATCAAGTCAAGACCATGACTTTTCATTGCTAATCGCCATAAAAGGCACGTTCCAGTGCCAGAATAGTTGATTTTTAAAATCCTTCAAGCTGTAAAAGACACTTCAGCTAACATCCCTGCTTGCTGAGAAATCATGGTATGGCCAAATAAAAATCTGTTTGATAAAAGACAGAAGGGAAGAGGTGTCTGGGAGTTGACTTGTTGTTAAAAAAAAGTTTAATTTCAATTCTGAATTGTATTTCTTTAGCTTAAGCGTAAAGACTCATGACAAAGTCAACGCTAACATTAAATCTATGGAAAATCTGTTTTAAGATGTAATGAAAGACAAAAAAGCAAAAAACCCAACACCCACAAACAAACCACCAGAAGCTTGAAAAATGAAGTGGAGCAGGAAAAAAGGAGCCAACATTTTAAGATAGGCACTCCATATCCTTTCTCTTACATACCAAGAAGCAACTGGCCCTGCAGAAAAAGGAGCCAGTCCTGTGTTACAAGAACAAAGAAGCCAATGTGAAAGCAGCACTTCAGCATTCATACTTCAGGAACACGACAGGAGAGAACTAGGAAATTGGGAGAGCTCATATAGCAGGACAGATGACAATAAACAAGTTGCGGGAAAAAAAGGGGTATCTGAAAAGATATCCCAAGAATGATGTTACAACTGCAGGAAAAAAAAAAAAATGCAAGAAGAACAAAATTGCTAGAGGGCAGGAAGAAGGGAAATCAGCTAGATGCACTGAAGTAGCCAGGGAGGATGCAATAAAGAATATGGTAGCTTGAAGAAGTCATTAATTAAAGAACATGAGATGCTGGAACTGCGGCTAATAAGGCAGGAATAAACAGAAGCTTTGGAAGAACAGGATTGAGCAGATGACTGTAAATTGTTCATTTGCTGTTACAGACAGCACTCTGGGCAACAGCAACAAAAACACAGTAAAAGCAATGAGGTCAGTACATGCAGATATTTCCAGAGAGCACAGTTCAGGATGAACTACAGATGAAGCATCCATCAAATTAAGATGAAAGTATTTTCATATATAAATACACATGTACACATACATACATATATACTCCGCCCTCTCTTCACACATCCATCGCTATCTTTTTGAATAGTGCAACAAAACTTTGTTGCCTTTTCAGATTTTCGTAAGAATTTAGAATACCAAATGACTATTCTGAAGCTGATTTTTATTTAATTTTCACTATAATAGTTACACGTGTCAAAACCACGCTATAAAGAAGGGTAAACCTCAAATTTAACAACCTTACTAGTTCCTCACGAATCTTCACTGTTAGAAGGGGTAATTGTTTAGTATGATGCCTGTGTACTTGATATTTGCATACGTTCAACTAGACTTTGATTCTCTTCCATACCGGAACCAACACATGCCAAAAAAAGTCTATTTTCAGAGGAATGTTCTTCCAATAATACTGAAATATCTAATTCCTCAAAGGGCACTATGATCAGTTCAAGAAGCAACTTAGATGGAAACGCTCTCAAGCTAAGCTTTTGCAGCATACTGCCTCACAACAGGAGTCTGTCCTGGAATGCTCTGCCCTGTAACGCCTGTGACCTGCTAGGAAATGACTTGCTGCTCTCAACACTGCATTCCTACCAACCATAACTATAGGTCTGGCGAGAAGAAACAGCTCTTAGTTGCTCCCTATCTTCCTTCCCTGTATAATGACACCCCTGTCCAAAGCAAACAGCAGAGGCTACTGCCCGCCAATCCACTCATCTGGCAATCAAAACTACCCGACGTATCCCATTCCCTAGGATGGGGGGCACCACAGGGCGGGAGACAGCAAGGGAGAAGAAATGAAGCAAAACCTTCTTTTAAAGTAAGAACTAATTAACCCAGGGACTATTCAAGACTTGTACTTCTATTTACTGTTGATAATTTCAGTAGTTTAAGAAGAACTGTCTCCTGCTGTCTGTGTGGATCTTTTCACACACAAGGGAAAACCAACGTAGAATAACTAGTAGAAAGGCTTAGCCACAAAATGTTACCAAGATTATTAACACAAAGATCATAAAAAACCTTAACTATTTCAGTTACAATCATCTTACTTGTTGAAAGTAGCATGAAAAAAATGCACTGTTGTTTTACGAAAGCTCTGGCTTAGAACACAATTTCAATTTAAGAATTTTCAAACATTTCTGGAACCTCCCTCTCTATAACTGACAGTTTGCGTGCTGTGGCAGCACATATTTTTAAAAGCATCATGCTTTTAAATGGGATCTTTCCTTTGTTCCTCTGTATCAACCCATGTACAACAACAACAACAACAACAAAAAAGAAGTATTAAAGAGCCTACTAAACTCAGGCCACAATACAAAATATTCGTTCAGGAATATTTCTGTATGCTTTTTGTAACAGTATGGAAATACAGGATAAAATACCTCTAAAGCCAAGAATCTCAAAAGGAAGAGAATCACCTGCTCAGGTTCAGGCTAATAAATGCAACTGAATAATAAAAATGAGCCACTCATTAAACCTTAGCAGATAGCAAAAGGGAGACTAACCATAATGCACATGATTTAAAGGGCAAGCTAGTAATCATCCCCCAAAGATCACTGTAAACTATGGAAGTACTACAGAACGCGTGGCAGGAGATGAACTGGGCGAACTAACAAGGTCTTCCAACTCACTGTTGAACTCCTCCAGTTCATATCAAAGCCCTGGGTAAGGTGTAGTAGAAGGGGTAGGTAATGGGAAAAGGAAGAGGATGATGTCCTTTAGTTTTCAGCCTTCCAAAAAGAAAATTATTCATTTCTGCCATTCTACAATTAATGCCTTTTGAGCGTCTATTTTACACGGAAGCATAAGAACTATGGGCTTTTAAAGCAAAGGAATCTCTATTTTCAAGTTTACCCACAGCCTTACCTTAGAACCCTAAAGAGACAGCATGTCTGGGCACCACAACAAGAGAAGGATGAAATGTGGGAATACTATCAGCTCCACTTTATTACTGAGTTTATTACAAGCAAAGCAAAACCAGGCAGTGATGTGTGCATGCCAGAAGAGAGGGAACAGGCGTCGGGAGGGACAGGAGGCCTTGCAGACGAGAGGCTGAGGACACTTGGGTTGCCTGTTCTGGAGAAGAGGAGGCTCAGAGGCGACCTCATTGCTCTCCAACTTCCTGAGGAAGAGAAGTGCAGAGGGAGGTGCTGGCCTCTGCTCCCTGGTCACCGACGACAGACACACAGGAACGGCACAAAGCTGCACCAGGGGAGGTTCAGACTGGACATGAGGAAACATTTCTTTGCCGTGAGGGTGGCCAAACCTCTGGAACAGGCTTCCTAGCAAGGTGGTTGATGCCCCATGCCTGTCAGTGTTCAAGAGGCATTTGGATACTGCCCTCAATAACATGCCTTAACTTTTGGTTAGCCCTGAAGTGGTCAGGCTGTTGGACTGGATGATCTTTGTAGGTTCCCTCCAACTGAACTCTTCTACTCCATTCTAACCTAAGACAAATAGAGAAAAAAGGCAGCTCATACACTGCCCAAAACTGAAACTATTAGGAAATAAGTGAGACAGTAACATTCCATGAGACTCATCCCATTGGCACAGAAGAAAAAAGATCAGATCTACAACCTTCACTGTGTTTTGAGCTTGATATGTGATCTTAAGTCTATTTATCTGTTTTAAGCACAAGATAACATAGTAGGAAGGTAAAAATACCTTTAAGTAATGAACTAACTTCTCTGGCTTTGCTCTCCTGCTTAAATCTCTTCGCTATAGAGATCTATTTACAAATACAGAGGTATGGCTCAGTTTTATATACTCACTAAATAAAATCCACAGAAAAGGAGCAGCACAGATGCATAACCTACTGAAAAAAATAGTGGTCAGTGGATTATCAAGCACTCAGGTCAGTGTTAAAATACTCTCATGCAATCTTCCTTCTCCAATTTTCATAGAGCAGTCTAACAAGCCCTCAACAATTTTAGCAAGTCTCGTGTCCAAGAACATTTCTTTAAGCAGACTTCACATACGCATATGACACAGCCAGTACTCTGTATATTCACTCCTTATCTTTTGAAATATATTTTATTTATGTAGTTAGAAACCACAAAAGACAACCAAACTGCAAGTCACTTATACACATATAATTGTAGTTATTTGTTCATTTACCTACAGAAAAAAAAAAAAGATAATGGAAGACATGGTTACCAAGCACAGACAGCATACTATTTTGTTAACAAAACACCATTACTATTAATGCATGATCAGATCTTTAAGAGGTCAGATGTTTAAAAATATACACATGGCTCCAAAGAAAATCTGTTAGGTATATTTCCCTTCCCCTACAAAACTCATTGCTTCCTTTCTTCTTCAGGTCTCCATTCTTCCTTCAGCTGCTAAGAAAAGGAGGAAGACAAAGTCGTCTACCAAACTTGTGTTGCTAAGCTGTCTCAGGGGATCAATGCAAGTTTTAAATTCTTGACCATCAGCAGTGGAGCATACCAAGTATTAGGTGCTGCAGAAGGTAGAAGATCAGCATAACATTCATGGCTGCCAGCCTATATTCTTTGCAAAATAAAGTGCAATTTAAATTTGACCAGATACGAACCCCAGCAAAAAGAATACTTGATTCACTAAGCTATTTCTGTGGCCTAGAAAGACCATTCACAAATTCAGAATCACTGGGGAGAAAAATCTTTACAAAAAAACAGTCAAATGAAAATGACAGCATAAAAGCACACAGATCAGAACTTTGTTTTCTACACAAACATTTCTGAAACTTATCTGCCTCTTCAGGTCAGTGTCATGCTCACAAGTCCAGCAAGTCTCCTTAAAAGCTTTTCATCTCATTTCTTCTCTTACCAAGAATCTCTAACAGGACATCACAGCTTTCCATATTCCTGGAAACAGTTTAGTTGAGAAGAAACAGACACAGCTCTTTCACGACCACACTGATGATGATCCTTCAACTAAAGTGATGCAGTCATAAACGCAACTTCTGTTCCAAAAGAGCTGCACTCTACTTCTGCAACGTTTTCAGTCTCCATCATACAGTAAAGAAGGACTAAATTCAGTTTAAAACTAGAAGCACTCTCTTATCCTTCTCCCCCTCTATCCCATCCGAACATCATTTGAACTGCCACTTGAGCAACTCTCTTAGGACATGTGGGAGTCGGCACTCACTTAAAAATACACCCTATAGCACCTACTGAAATATGGGATATATTTTAGGCAGCTGCGACAGGTAGAAGCTTTCACTGTTTTCTGAAAGAGACAAAGGAGGCCAAAATGCACAAAAGACTGTGACCTTTGTCTTTCCTCCAACCATAGATATCGGTAGTTGTGCTCTTGCTGCTTTGCCATACATCAGAGGGAACCTAACTGGGATTCATGAGTTTCAGTAAATTGCTGAAGAACCTCTGAAAAGGATATCCTGCTAAACTCTGTTTATATGTCTTGGGGTGAGGAGGGGAAGAACAAGGAGCAACAGAGAATAGAGGTTACCCATTTTCACTTACCAAAGTTAAAACCTTCGAATGCCACTCTCTCCATAGAGTAAGACACAGCTTGCTGGCAATAGCAAAACGAAGAAAAAAAGACTGGGGCTGGGGGGTGTCTACCATTAGCAAAAGACAGCTATATAGAACAAAAACATGACCAACTGGTTCACTGTATATGGATAAATAGTAAAGAAGAAAGCTGCAGCTGTAACTTTAAATAAACACCCCACAAAATATCTATTCTGTTTGTGATCTAGGAAGACTGAAGTTGGATATCAACTGTTTTAGTGGTACAGATTACCTACTACCAACCTGAGACATATGATTAAATTAATATACTGCATTACTCAATACAAATGTAAAATTACAAAATAGCAAACTTGACTTTACTCCATTTCCACCAAGACTGTAAAGAAATCTGTATTTCTGGGCTCAAACTTTCATATCCTTTAGCTATCCCTCAAATTTTTCAGATTAATGAAAAGGAAAAATATATCCCCTAAATTAAAACATGACAAGGATTAAAACCTTTACAAACTGTGGCAGATGTTTTGTTGTTTTAGAAAAATATTTACTTGCTTTCCTAAAGACATATCTAAGTTATAACCATTATCAAATTATCTTTTGTGATTTACTTACCCTGTACCATTAATGTAACAAACCATACACATCAAACAATACATGAGTTCTAACTCATTCTTCCATGACACGGTTTGAACTAATTTCCTCAGGGAAAATATACTATACTACATAACTGTCAAATCCCACCTATTCAGTTGGTAATATCTGCTCAGAGTGCAGGTGGATAAACGTAAAGCTGCAAACATGTCTGGTGAATACAAAAAATGTGCCTGCTCCTTTAGAAAAACAAGAATTTTGAAGAGGCGCATTGGCAGGTAAACTTGCATTCAAAATATAGGTACAAAGAACAGGACTTAAAGGAATGGGCAACACAATCAAACACGATCAAATTACGCAACCCGTGTAAGTTACCACCCATCACCAGAGCCAAACTAATTGACTCTAAGTGTTCTTTCGTAGCTTGCCACAATTGCTAAGTACCACATGCTAGCTCAAACTTCTATATTTAAGTTCCACCTCACAATTCAGACGGGCAGTTAAGATCACATACTTATCACAATTAGCTGACAGGCAGAAACTTGTTACTTCACTGCAACATGATCATATACAGTCAGGAGCCTATAACCCATAGGCCAAAACCTGAACTTGATATTAATGACTTGTATAGAACTGAGTGACCAGCTTCAGGCAAAACAAAACAGTAAAACCTGCATTAATAAGAACGTTGCTGGTGCTTTTCTCTTCCTTCCTTAGCTCTTTTTTGAGAGTAGGATACCAATATAATATCCTAGAGGATGCCTAATTTCCAGCAATGATTTGAGCTTGGACCTCCCACCATTCGAGAAACTGCTGTAATCACCAAACTTGCCCCCAAAATCCCAAATGCTCATACAGTCACCTGAAGCAGTAAGTCGCATCTCCTCTGGCATGTAGGCTGGCTGAGAGCTGACAGCTGCCACCTCCACATCAGAAGAGACAGCAAAGCTGGAAACGCATCACCTCTAGCATACACGGAAAGTCCAGAACAAAACTCATGGCTGCTGCAGTTCAAGTTGCCATTAAAAAACCACAATTCTCTTTCTACAATGCTATTTTACAACTGCCAGCCAGTATGTTGAGGAATTCTTGACCTACAGGGCATTTTGGGATAAGCCTGATCTTCGTTGTTGAAGCTATTCTACTCTCAATAAAACAACTAACTATTCAGTTAGCAGAGACCGATACTCTGCAGCCCTCACAAAATCTACGCATTTTAAGACAGTCGGGATGCCCTATTCCCAACATGCTGTGAATAATGTCGACACCGTTCGTAAAACAGCTCTTTCTTCACTTTCACTGAGAAAGACCAGAAACAGAACAATATTTGACTGTAAATCTTTCCCGCCTCAAAAAAGTTTGAGGTGTTTTAAACTTTATTTTAATCTGCATTGCTTTGCATGCACCGTTTCAGGAACACACTCTGTAAAGCTAAAAGAACAGCTGAAGAACTTTATGTTCTTAACTGGTATCATAAACACACCTTCTAAGAACAGCACAGTAATTACAAAAACCGTAAAATTATTAACGCGCTAACTTTATGCGCAAGTAGTCCTATGGAACCACTCACATGTACAAATGATTGCAGAACTGGGGTTTTAACAAGCAGTTTTCTTCCCCATAACTGACATTCAAAAGAAATCCAATGTTTTAATACCTTTCAGCTTACAGCCATCAGACTTTCACACAACATTTGATTGTATCAAACAAAATAATTATGCTTTCACTACACTTGAGAGGAAGACGCATTAATTAAAACACACCTATTTCTAAAACTGAGGTTAGACACAGAATACCAAGACACGATGCTGTCAACTCTAAAGTCACACATACTTTCACCACCAGGTCAACAAAAATAAGTGTTTTTTATTGCATGAGAAACACTAAGCACCGTCTGCACAATTAAGCTTTACCTGGTAGCCAAATGCTGAAATGAAGTAAAAGCAATCATCTGCTAGAACTTCTATTTATGTTCAGTCAGGTTAAGAATACTTCTGTCCTCTGCACGAAAACTGAAAATGCAGCATGTGTGCCACTCTACTCTAACGTATTTGGGAAGGTTGTTTTGTACCCTTTCATAGGACTGGTTCAAAACAACGTAACATGCACCCATAACATGTTCAAATGAGAAAAGAAAAAATCAAAACTTAACTACCATGCTATCTACTTTTCACTGTAGTTTTATAATTTTTTAATGAATGATACATTTTCAGTTGTGTATGTATGACAAGCAGTTGCAGGGAGTGAACTTTACACAGCATGACTTCATCACATGAGAGCAGCCTGCCATTTTTCCTATTTCTGTTCAGCAAACATGCACAGCAACCTTCAAAATTTATTAAACGTTCCGGAATAGGTTCTGGCTTAGTTTTAACTGATTATCTGCAACAGAAATATGCACGTTCTATACTCCATGCATCATCTGCAAAAGTCAAATCTTCAAACTGAGCTCAATCTAGGAATCATTTTAAGCTACGTGTCAAAAACTTTACAAAATACGAGTTAAAGTATTTTCTTACACATTATGCAAAAAACAGTCGTTGTCCATTTTTGTTTCAAGTTCCGATTGGCTGACTAAGGAATCCAAAAAAATCATCAGAAGAAGACAGCGGCCTTCTGTGTGCCACGAAAGGAGCCTGAACGCCTTCCACTTTCCAGCCTACCTACCACGTCCCAGCGCTGGGGCAGAGCCTTTAGCCCCATGCCCAGACGTCGTTTCTGCGCGGAGATAAGCACCCTCGCAGTTTTCCCTCTCTCTGTTCAACCTCCAGCCTATCCTATTCGCCGCCTGTTCACATGGCAGGTCTCTCGCCAAACCACTGCTAGGAAATAGAAGTGCCTCGCGCTCCCAAACGCGGCTTCCCCCTCCTTAACAACGCGCACGCACTGGAAACGCCTCGCAGCACGGATCCCAGCTCGGACGCGCTCCACGGGGCGAGGAGGAAACCGGGGGGGGAGGAGCAACGGGGGGGGGGGGGGGGGGGAGCGAGGCCCCCCCCACCCCCCCCCCCCCGGCCCGGGAGGGAGCCCGGCCCGCGCCGTGGCTCGGGAAGCGCTGCAGGCCGTTGCAACTCCCGCGGCGGCCGGGCCTGACCCCGCTCGCCTCCATCTTACTCAGGAGACCCGATCTCTCCCCCCCCCGGCCCCTCGGGCCGCCGGGAGGCTCCAGGCCGAGGCAGGCCGGGCGCTGCCCGGGCCCTCTCCCAGCGCAGGCCTC
>VXAL01010036.1:360668-386103 GCA_013399475.1 Chauna torquata
CCCTCCTCTGCTGCCGGCGGCCCCTCGCTGCTGGGGCAGGGCCGCTGCGCAGCCGCTGGGCGGGCGGTGGGGCCTGGGGTGAGCCGGGAGGCGCCGCGGCTCCCCCCCCTCTGAGGTGGCCGTCGTCCCCGTAGCGTTGTGGGGGCCCGGCCGGGTCACTGCGAGGGGTTGTGGGGCCGGGAGCGCCTCTGGGTCCGGCCGGGGAGGGGGGGGTTCGAGAAGCGGCTGCTTCCGTGCTTACGCTTGAAAAGTTGCTTTTTTTTTTTTTGTAATTCCTGTAATCTTGTCTTGGAGGTTGCACAAACCACACGCTAAACGCTGGTGTGACTAGACTGAAGAACTAGCCCTTGTATATGTTTTATAACCTGGCATGACTAATGCTGTCATGGTGGAAGAAACTGCCCTGGTCGTCTTAAATACCACAAAATGGAACAGAACTGAAGGGCTGTTCTCAGAGTCGAGTATTTTGCACTGGTGAAAACATGAATTAATCAACGACTACGTTCACACCAACGGTAGGAGCTAATGTTAATGACACAGCCATATATCCTACAAAATGTGGTTTCAAGGACACTAACTGGCTATGGCACCTATTAAAGAGCACATTTGTTACGTACACTGTCAAGTGCTATAGTAACGCGTTAGTGTTGTCAGCGATTTGAGGTTTGCATAGTTCTGCCTAATACAACTTGTTCTAAATATTATTTAACTTCAGTTGTTTAACCCTAATCTAGTGCAACAGCTGAAGAGTAAATTGGAAAGGGAGGGATGCAGGATGTTACAGAAATCTCACAAAGTGTATTTGCATTTATTTAATGTTCTACAATTGGACCATGCCTAGTATTCAATTGAGCTGTTAATAAAATACACATTACTTTCAGGAGTCTCCTTTCTTCTCCAGCAATAGATGGCTGTCCAGGAATTACTCCTCTCTGAAAACAAGTATTTTCAAATTAAGAAAGCTGACAGAGGATTGAGGCCTCTTCTTCTCAGATTATGAAATGTATAAAGCAGGGTTTGAGTACAGCTGTTACCCAGGAATTTTTAAAATAGGTTCTAGTAGCAAATGGAAAGCTTTTCCATATGTCATGAATTTTTATAGGTTGATCGTTCATCAGCAAAAAAATCAAAAACTCCGGCTTTCATAGTTCTTTCAGCCAAAATAGAGAAGAACAGAAAAGGAAGGTAATATTGTCCTTCAAGTGTCAGTCTTTGCTGTGTGCTTTTTTTTTTTTTTTGCCAGTGTCAACATGGTACGTTGCTTGATGTGTAACTTTTACTACTATTCTTGTTCACATCACTGTTGAAAAATTCACAAAACTCAAGGTAGCTTATTCTGCCACCTGAAAAATATGAACAGCAAAGGTAGAACTGGAGTATGTGATGAATGATTGAAAACGTGAATGATCTCTGTCCAATTCTTGAAACAGTTGAAAAGCTTTTTGAGAAGTAAGAATCATTTCTTTGGGGGGTTCTTGGCTCAGGGAGAGAGAGTGAGTGGATGAGATGGGACTTCTTAAACTGGCAAATGATTTTCAGGTTTGAAACCTGGATGTTAATTGGTGACAGCTGTTTCTGTAATGTCAGCTGCTGCTGAGTACCTGACGTTACATTCATTCCTTCAGTATATACTCGGTAACACAAAAGTGTCTCACTACAATGTTAGTAGCTTGTGCAGAGTAGAGTGAAACAAAGCCTTCCCTGAACGGGAAAGGCTGTGAGTGGTTCTGGAAATTCACATTAAATTTGGTAGTTCTTTCGCCTATTAAAACTTTTTGGGTAGCTTGTGTTACGTGTTTGCCTTTCACAGGGTCTCACTGCAGGTTCTAGAGGTGACTCCTCTAAAACTGAGTGTTAAGTACTTTCAGGTTTCCTCATTACTACTTATGAGCATTGTTTTACTAAATCTTCTTTAAAAAGCACCTGCTTTTGTAGTGTGTTTGTAATCAGGCTTTGTGCAAAATTAGATTTTGTAATTTGTGGGGGAAGAATAGTCTAGGTATACCCCAATGTATTTCAAAATTGTCTAGTAAAAGCACTGGTAGCTGCAGTGCCTTGGTGCTGGATGGGCTGGCAGTGTTAGCGCTCACTTTGCTGTGCTAAGCTCTGTGCTCATTCCACTACCTAGCTAAAATCTCTTGTAGTTTGTCTGTGCTATAACATGGTCCCAGTTCTGCTTGCAGAATGGAGAAATCCTTAAGAGTCTTTAGAATTATCCCTGGCAACTTCTGTTCATTGAGAATGTAATTCTGATTCCTTGGGGGCTGAATGTTAGGATTTGGTGGTGGGAAAGGGTGAAGCATGTTAATGACTGAGGATTTAGCCTGAAGTCTGGGTTTTATTGGGCTATGGTTTTGCTGTTCAAAGCACATCTGCTTCATCAAGATAATATGCTCAGTAATTTTAAAGTAAAATTTCCATTGCTTGTATTATGACTACCTGTTGAGACAAAGGAGGCAATTGTGTAATTTCTTAATAAAAAGCATGTTCTTTTGATTATGCTTTTGTCAGTTTTACACTTGCAGATACTTGAGCTGCCAGCAGGTTTGTTATTTAAAGCTGGTTTTATAACAACATTAGGCATTGTACAAATATATATACAATGCCTAGCATTGTGTTGTATATATGTACAGTATAAAGGATGGTCCTTGCCTCAAGGACCATGCAATCCAATATGACTCATAGAGCATTTCTTATCATTGCTTATATAATATATATTTTAAAATATTGTTCCTTATTGTTCCATGTCTTACTTACAGCTGTTTTGATTTGCGTTGGTGCATGAGTTCAGTTATGTTCAGCTTGTTTACTTTTGTTTTTTGACAGATGGGCAATAAATATGCACACCAATGTACGCTGTTGAGAACAAATTATGGTTATTTGATGTAATGATTCTTTTTGTCTTTTGCACGTAAATTTCATCAGCTGGTAGTTGTATTCAAGCTTGTTGATCTGAAGTGTTTTTGAATTCAGTATAGTTCTTGGCATTCTACACAAAATTAAATGAAAGTTTAAGTGAATTTCAGTTAGCTTGAACATTTAGAGAGTTTTAAATCATTATGTGTCTTTTTTTTCTTGCAGTAATGTTGTCTTGATCTTTCAAGGTGTTAAGAAGCCTAACTTTGCTCTGTTTTTATTTTATTAGCATTTTGAGTCTTTATTGACAAAATCATTGACAGCAATCATCCATTTAAAAAAAAGTCTTATTCCCTGTTTTTTGGGTTTTTTTGTGTGTTTTACTATCAGTGTTTCCTTGACTCATTCAATAAAGATTAGTTAATGCTTAGTGTTTTGTCCATTATCGCTCTCTAATTTACTGGTGTAATTTAGTTTATGGGGCAACTGTTTTTGACTATTATTTCCTGAAGTTCTGTATTCCATAGAAATGATAAGTTGAATATTGATAAGTTCAATATATTGCTGTGGTTTTGTAGTCTTTATTAAACTAACACTGTAAAAGTTTACTGTGCTCTATAGATATTTGCACTCTGGTTGTCACTCTGTGACACTACCTCACATCATGGGGAGAGATTACCTTATTCTCTAAACGTTGGCACCAAATACAAGCCACAGTAAAATTGGATCCCTGAAATTGATAGGTCTTTGAGGGAAGAGTATGTCTCTCCCTCACTGTTTATCTGTACTCTGTAAGGATTAGACACGTAGGGCTGGCACTGTGATTCCATACTTGAGTTAAACTGTTTATCGATGCTGATCTTCTGTTCTTTTACTGTTTGTAAACGCGAGTATTACTGACAGGCAGACTGTAGTGGAACTGTGCTTGAGGACCTTTTTGGGAACTTCATAGCACAGGCAGCATTTTAACTGCCTGCTTAGTGGAGTGAATCGGTGTGCATAAGCTTTGGACAGAGCTAGCTTTCAGTTTGATTTTAAATTCCACTGAGAATACGCAGGTATAGTTTAAAGTCCTGGGTTCTAACCTAGAAAGCCTTGTAAAGTTTGACAAATGGTCACCTTAGAGGTAGTCTCTCTTCCGTTGTGCTGTAGGAGTGACACAAGTAACTGAAGTTTTAAAAAAAAAAAAAGTGTTTCTGCAGACAGCCCTGCAGTGTAGGCAGCTGGATCCATGAAGATTGCACTTAAGATACTCTAGCTGTGGGACTTTCTCTTGTATTCTTAATGAAGATCAAGATTTTGAGCCTGGTGTAAAATACTTCTTTCTGGTCAGGGGTTACTTTTGCACTATTTACGGAACCAATGTGGAACAGTGGGAATTCAAGAATTTTGTCTGTTGTCAACTTCTAGATTTTTATGCTCTGCCATAATTTGACTACTGTGGACTTTATTATTAAAAAAACTAGTTGTTGTTTTCTAAGTGTTGGTGAGACAACATCTAAAACTGCTATTGAGGGATATCTGACCACTGAGGGTGTTGCTCATCTGTATCTGATGCTTAGTGTAACCATTTATTTTAGTATTTTGCAGACAAGAGGAAACCTCTGCCTTTAACAACATACCTTTGATAACCATTTGGAAATGGGGCTGCCCATTAATCCCATACCTCCAGTGGATCTTGAATATTACCCCAGTATTTACAGAGTTTCCAAGTCATACAGCAAGGTAGTAATGTGGAGCTCACTTTGCGATATCTTGGTGCAATTCCTTATGAAGTAAATGAGGTTTTTCACATGAAAGCCTATGGGATATAATATTAATTTGGTAGAAGACAAACTGCCGTTTGCATTTTCTGTGGAATCTAGACTTACCTTGCTTTTGTGAGTAGACACGTGAGAACAGACTTCCCACTTTCCTCCTTCATGGTTATCTCACCAGTCTGTTCTAATGTGATACGCAGGCTGGCAAGATTATGAGACTAGACAAGATTTTATTGTAGGTGCAAGACTGAAGATCGAAGTATGTCACAAACTTCTTCCTTCTGTGGTAATTCTGTCATACTGCTGTTCCTGCCATCCATCAGAGGCACAGAGACTGGTGAGAGCTAACAGCTGTTAAACAAAGATTAATTAATTCTTTTGGGAAATTCAGTGTTTAGCTGTGGTTTAAGAGATGATATGAACATGTGGAATTTAAGATACAGGGCAAGTAAACATACAGAAATATGTATTACATGTGATGATTATTTAACTCTTTGTCTGGCACAATGTGGGGTTTATAAGAACAAATGTTTAACAAATGTGTTCACATTGTCACATTAAAATTATTCAGTGCTTTTGAAAACTTGTGCAATAGAAAGCAAGTCTTTTATTAGGAATCATAAATTACTTTTTTTTAGGAATCATTTATTTGAAAAAAAAAACAACACCCTTGCATTTCTAGGACAGCCAACACTGGGTTTGTGTTAGTTTCTAGGCATGTGTGTAAGCCAACAGCAATAACAATTTTAGAAATGTGAAACCATTCACCACTAGTACGAGCTCGACCTATTTCCCTGGCACCTTTGTGGTCCTATTTCTTTATCCCCTTTCCTGTTACATATTATAAGACAAAGTATTTTGGATTCAATAAAACTTGACTTCAAAGGGTTTCTTCCTCCCCACCCCCGCAAGAAGTGAGTTGAGAAGCAGCAAAAAATTATTCTTTTCTATCTGGATAGGAATTTTGTTTTGTGTGTTTGCTTGTTTATTTAGGAGAAGAAAAATCACATTATACAGTCAACAGAAGCAGAAAATGCTGCCTTTATGAAATCAGCTTTCAGCTTGCTGTGTTTCTTGTGAGGAAAACCTGGGAATATTCACCTCCTCTAGCACTGATGTGTATGTAGCAAAATGAGTTTTACATAAGATCAAACCCTGATGTCCTTGTTTAAGTTCTGTGCTTCTGTGTTATTTCACTGAGACGGATCTTCCACAGGTTTCGGTGAGACTTTATGGGATTTGGTGATATGTTACTGTGGGACTCGGTTCCTTTACTCTGTGCATATCCTCCTACTGGCATCAGTGGATCTGAAGTATTGGAGGTTTTGTCCCTCGGGATTATCACAAAACTTATTATGCTCACTTTAGATCTCAAAAAAGTGTGTGCCAAACATCCTACGCAGAACAATAATACATTGCACCCTTTGTTCCTTCTAGCCTCTCTTCTTCCCTTTCCTTATTATCTGAGGGAAAAGGGGTGGTGGATTTTAAAGTGTTTTTTATTTGTGTGTAGTGTTTGCAGTAACCCATTCTGTTGAACCTGTGTTAAAGTGCCTTATTTTATGTCATCTGTATCAGGCATTCAAAAAAAAAAAAAAAAACACGTTCAGTCCTTTCTTCTTTCCCCATAATGAGGGAGATGTAAAAATCACCAAGAACAATAGACATTTTTTTAAATTATTTGCTTTCTAGCTTTTGGAATTTGCCTTTTTTGTGTTTCTTTGTCATATGCTGTTGAGATTTCATTTATTTATTTTACCAAAGCCTAAGATCATCATGTAGTTGCTGCTTTAGAAGATGGGATTTTAAGGCAGACAGGTATTATGGGATGCAATAAAATTGAGCACTGGCAGTTAATGTGTTGACTATGGGGATGAAACCCTGAAGTATTTAAGGAGGCACATGTAACATTCAATTTTTTTTTATCACTTTTAAATGGATTGTGCAATATACTAGTAAAAATTTCTAGTCTGATTAGACCTGGGGGGAGAAAAATCCTATGCAAGTGACGTTGACTCTTGGCTACGTTTATAAACTGTGGCATTAGGTAGGCCTCTATAACTGGGAGATGCATGGATACGTTGCTGAGATGCACTTCATTCAAGTATCTGTTTTCAGTAGGGTTTGGTGGTGTTGCTGCAGTCCAACAACACAGTACTGGGTGACAAACGTCAGGTTCTCTAAAATTCTTCTGAAGTGCCCTAAAAGGGATTTGAACAGTTTTCCTTGGTGCTGTTGAGAAGTATCAGTGACACAATCCTTTTACTTCAAGCATTTCAGGCTTCAGTGTGTTGATCCTGGGAACACAGAGTAAGAAGGACTTTGTGGGCTGCTGGTTGCAGCTGCTTCCAACTGAGGCAAGCAACATTTGATTAAGATCTTTCTAAAAGCAGAGCTTTGCTTTTATCCTTCCTCACTCTATGGGAAGGATGCTTGGAGATGTGACAGCCCTGAACTTTAGGAAGAACTTCCAGGTGGAATTTCTTCCCATTAAATCTGTATGCACTCATTCTTTCTCCACTACTAGCTTTAGAGCAAATAATTCTTTTTCTTCACAGTATATAAGCCGTTGTTGAAGAAAAAAAAAAAATCTTTTACCACTTCTCTTACGTTCCCTGTTGTGGCCAGAAGATGGCACTTATGTACACACTAAGGAGGGGGTGAAGGAGTCTAAAATTTCTCTTATATTTTGTTTTGTTTCACGTTCTTAGCATGAATCTGTTGTGTTGTTTTTTGTTTTTTGGGGTTTTTTTTGATAGTTATAGATTTCGATACTTCATCTGCGTGGCCCTAATCTCTGACTTTGTATATGAGTTGCTGTTGGCATTTATCCAAGTATGAATGTTTGCACACAGACCTGAATGAAGGATCCGGGCCTAAAGGGCCCTGTGTACATGGTCACAACACCGTGTGCTACCTGCCTGGTGAATATGTTGACAAGTGTTGTTGCTCACTCTTTTCAGTAAATATCTTAGGCAAATGATAACTCACAGGATAAGGATCGCTTTGATCTTGTAGCGCATGAGGAGCACAGATTCAAGAACAAAGTCCAGGAACTTGTTACTCCATGTGGAAACTTCTTATTTCTTTATTCAGTAATAAGGGATTTGCCCCTGATTTCAGAAAGCAACCATCAAACAAAAATTTTGCTGTTGTTGTTTAAGGAGAGTTTAAAACAGTCTGAGAACAGTTTCTGTCATTTTTTTCCTCTTCTAGCTGAATTTTTGTGCTGCATGTTAAGGCCTGGTCTAAAGAATGATTTTCCTCTGGAATAGCTTTATCACTTTTTGTATTTCTGCTTGCTCTTCCTCCCCAAGTTAAGGTATTTATATCATTAGTGGAGACTAAGTTGCCCTGTTTTCCATTGTAACTAATTTCTCACACCCATTTGTGATGAGCCAGTCCAGCATGAACCTATTTATCCCAGAGTAACTTTGTCAAACATCAAGGGTATTGCTCTAACCTAGACTTGTTAAAACAGTGCAGCTCTTCTGTATAGCGAAGTTTGAAGGGTTGGAGCACTGAATTTGCACGTAGGAGATGGGCCAGAGCAGGGGGAGGATATAAAGTGGCTGTAACCCATCTAGGCAGCTTCCCAAGGCTGTCAGCTTATTTTTGTGAGGATCATGGGGCCCATCTAAATCAGCGCAGAAATCAGAGTGGTTTGTTTGGTCTGCTCTGTGTGGTGCAGTGGAATCCCTGGACTGGTGCCTGTGGCAGTCTCACAGGGTCGTGATCCAGCCTCCCCATATCCCTGCTCTTTGAGTGAACCTTTTATCAGCGTCTGCCAGGGGCTCATTGATGTTGTCAGTTCACACCAACAGCAACACTTGCAGACCCGTCATGACCTTCTGTCCCTTTCACCTGCCGTTATCCACAGCCTTCTTCCCCCTACTATTTTTATCATTGATTTATTTTTAGAATTCACATTCAGGCCCTTTGCTTTGTTCTGTGAAAAAGTAATAAGCATCATAATGGAGATTGCCAACTTGCCTCCAAGCTTCCTCAGCCCGTGAGCCCTGGTTAAGTCAGAAAAATAATTGTGAACAACTTGAAAACATTTAATATACGTTTTCATCAGATGTTTTTTCGTAGGAAAATCATAATATAGCTGAACTGCTCAGGAGGACCCATATTTTTATATATATATATTGCACCATGGCCACTAACAGCCAGTTTATTTCCTGTGTTACATGCAGAAAGATTCTTGTAGAAGATGGTTCATCCCCTGGCTCTGATGGTAGTTTTGTGATTCAAGATCAAATTAAGCCACATGGAACCCCAGCCAGATCTTTGAAGATCCACGTCCAAGTGCGCGTGTAAGCCATTGAAAGGGCTCCTGGGCCTTAGGAAGTTTGAAGACTGCAATCAACAGATGGGAAAGCAGTTGGAAAATATGTCTGCTGTCAACTGTATGCCAATGTCAAATACTTGACCACTGGCAGGAGATAAAAGATCATGAGCTGAGAAAGGAGGAAGGGCTGTGAGAAGCACTGTGGGTGGGCTGAATGGCTGCGTCCAAACCAGCTTCTGGGAGGCTGCGGTGCAAATGCTGGATTCCTGGCTCATTGATGGTCCCAAGCAGGGTCTTAGTTGGAATGAGGCACAACTGTTATGCTTGCATTTATTTTTGTGGAAACCAGGTCTCAGTGCTTTGACAGGATGGGTGTAGGTGCTTGGCAGCGAGATGTAAGCCTTCTGCTACTGTTTTGCTCTAACTGCACCGGTCAGGGGCTTCGAGCAGTACTTGGCAGTGTGAGTGTACCCGCTAATAAATGCGTGTGTGATACACTGCCTTCTGTGATCATGAACTGTTCAGCTGAACTGTTACCTCATTTGCAAAACTCAGGTTTTCTGGCAAAATAGAAATGCAGTCTTTTCAAATATACATAATTATTAAAATGGACCCTGCCAAAATAAATGTTACTCTGCATGTGTGACTCTTCTCTTACTTAAAGAGAGAAAACAAGTTATATGATGGGTGTGTGGTTTCATGTGCTACTCTGAAAAACCTGAGTACTGCAACAAAATGGCTGCTATAGGTGTCTGCATTGTACGTAACGGAGATGTGGAGGTAGGGGATGGTGGCAGTCAGGAGACCTGGCTTCTTTTTGTAGCTGTGCCACAGAGTCCTCGTGTTACTGCTCAGCCCCTTGGCCCTGGCACCCTGGTAAGATGTGAGTGATGGTTCCTCTCGGGTGAATTCATTACTTGCTCTGACAATCCCAGAGGGGTTGGCGTTTATGTAGAGAAGTAAAGGACTGTACGCATTCCATTGTAAAACAAGAAAATACAAAACATCAATACATACTGGTATGTATTTGACTCTCCTTAATATGTTATGAGATGTATTTACATCTCACTGGGTAGAGTCTAAAAACATCTGCTGAACCCATGAACTGAAGTTACGTCTATCAAAATAGCAATATAACGTTGAGGTGAATTTTTCAGCTACTTGCATAGCCTTTCACAAGACACATGTAGTCTGTTTTAACTTAAGCAAATCCTGTTGTGTGCATGTGAAGTTAGTGCTCATGCTGGGTGCTAGTCAATCAGGTCTGCAGATGGGAGCCCCTTATTTTTCTGCAGAAAAGCAGTAGACTGTTGGGTGTCAGTGTAACTTCCCGCCGGTGTGCCTTACAGCACAACTAGTGTTCTGCCACCATGGCTGGGATGGAAGTTCAGCCGATGTACTTTGCTGAGACAACCAGAAGGTTCTAGTTGGAGAGGTGTTCGGTTGGTTGCTGAAGGTCCTAAAGTAGTGCAAGAGTACTGCTGAAATCCTGCTGTGAACGTAGAGCAATCCTCGGTTACTTTGTGGAGATGCCATAGGTAGCCATCCCAGGCCTGAGTGGTGGCATATTAAGTTCTCAAGCATGATAATGCCTCGAGGGTGCTAGCAACTCTGGAGGATATACCCTTCAGCTGCACTTTTTATTCACAGAGATGGCAAATCTTACTTTCAAAGGCAGTCTCGAAGCTCTCTTTAAAAAGCAGCAGAGACTTACAAATGCAAAAGCATTTCCCGAAGCCACAAAATCACTTTGAAGGCTGCATCCCACTAAAGTCCACAGGAACCAGGTGGCCACATGATGTGCTGTTTCCGTGCCCAGGGAGGCAAGATGGATGCCCAGGGGAAGGACCCTTGTCAGATGTCCCAGTGCCGCCCGCTTGGGTAAGTTCATACAGTTTTGAAGGTAGGATTTTGTCTCCTGAGCCATTCAAACTCTTCTGAGAGTATGACCTACCAATACATGAGCAGTATCCATCTGTTAATTACACAGGCACCGTCAAGTAGGTCCTGATGAGAAGCCATGTCTGATAGCTGCCAACCAGCACAGCCCCTGGATAGGCTAGTGGTGTCCCTGAGAGGTCGACATGCACAGAACTGGCCTGGTTTATTAGGTAACTGTGATCTGGGAAGTGAAGACTAAATAGTCGATTTCTTCCTTGAGCCATCCAGTCCCTCCTGCAGTTTCTGTTTGTAGGGATATGCATCTACTACTGGGCAGGCAGTGAGGCTGACTGTAAAGCAGAGAGGCTTTAATGCAGTTAGCGTGGGCAGCAATAGCAGAGAAGACGACAACAGGGTGGCCTGTGGCAAAAGTGCTGGAGGGTCATCGTTTTTGAGCCCCAGGCCTTCCTGCATCGCAGAGAAATGAAGTTGCTTGGGTTTTTCAGGTTTTTTGTTTTTAATCTCCTGTTGAAAAGAGCAGTATTTCTCTATTTTGTCCTGTTACTCTGCAGACTCATATATTTGTAATATTTTGCCTTCTGAGAGCTTGCTGTAGCTCTGTAGTCTAGCAGGACTTTGTCTTCTGTACTCACTCTGCTGTTGCTAGGCGATGAAACACTAATAGCAATTTGCATGACCCTTTCTTTGGATGATATTAATATGGAGGAATTAGTGCCATCCGAAGCTGGTAAAGTGGCCATCCGCAACCAGCCTCCTCCTCCTTGCCTAGGTCTTGCCTCTGACGCTGCTTGAAGTGAGTTACAGCGCGTGGTTTGGTATTGAGTGTGTAAAAATTGCATACTGACACCAATAGGACATAAATACCGTGGCATTGTCCTCGATTACTGAAAGCATAAAAATGCTCAAGGACGGAAATAAGTGTGTGGCCCAAGACCTGCATGACAACTTACTGTATGCAACTGAAAGTTGGAAGGCCATCTCAAAAATACCTTTGGGATAATACTTAGTTCGTCAGTTCAAACACTTATGAAATGGAAGAGCATTTTGTGGCCTGCAAGGAAGCCATTCCTGGGAAAGGTTAAACTCCCTGGCCCCCCTTCAGGTGGTAGGACAATCGTCAGGATGGATTTTTAGAGGCCAAAATAGTGCTTAGGTGGTTGGTTCCTGTCAACCCTCAATGGCGGTTTTGTACGTAATGTCTGTATCTGCCTTTGAAAAGTCTCTTTCATGTGAGAGGGATTTGGGGGCTCTTTTTTTTTACATGATCAGAACAGTATTGTTGTACAGCTCTGGCTTACATCGCACTGGTGGGCACCACTGGCTGCCCCGTGGGCCCGCTGCGCTCCCTTCCCGGCATTGCCGCAGGTCTTCAAAGCATCTAGTCTGTATGCTCAAGAGAGGTCTGGCTTGTGGCTCCTTTATTTTCAGGCGGCCACTCCCGATATCCTTTGTACTTCTAGACGTGTCATTTGGACTCTATAGTGCAACCAAGGAGCTTCCATAAGGAGCATTCTTAATATATTACCTGAAGTGAATTATTTATTCAAGATCACTGCATTACTTACTGTTGACGTACCATGTAAGTGGGTGTATAAATAGAAGTATAATATGTAAAGCGTGTCATCCTGAAGTTAAACCAGAATTAATTGATAAGTTCTGTCTTTTAATTTTAGTATCTTTGCAAAGACTCTACTGATAAGTTAATTGCAGCCACGCTGCCTTCATCAGTGTGATCCTTGTCCTGCACGCGTGTATGCTTGTGCTTCATTCTCCTAATGAGAACATGACTGGAGCTTTTTGTGTGACGAGAAATGTATGGTGCAAACATATTTTCTGATGTATTCATTACTTTATTCTGTTTTCCTGTAATTAATCTTTATCTACAAATATGAGATGTTCTAAAAATATAAGTAAGTTTAGAGTGGATTCTAGGAAAAATATCTTGTCATGAGTGTACAGATATAGTTAGAAACATGTTAATGTTGAATACATGTAGTTCTAAATAAGATTTTTATTTAGATATTTTACTTGAATGTAGCGATTAAGGCATACTTCAGAAGTAATCATTTTTGACATTTTGGAAAGATTCTTAAAACTGTTCTGTATTTTTGGTATTAACACTATTTGGAAATCGACCAACTGGAAATGAGATGCGTTTTCCACGTATGGTGAAAATGCGTGCGTTAAGCTTTGAATGAGCATGACATTTGTTAGCATTTTATTTAGAATACCAAGAAAATGAAGCTCATGTCATTATGGTTTTTGTACATATTTTTGTTTGTTTCGAGTGTTTCTTGAAAAAACAGGCTTTGCTGCAGTCAGAGGATGACTTGTTTATATTTCTTCTTTTTGCTTAACTGACTAAGTGAAACTTGGCTACTGAGAGCCTAAACCTTTAACTCCCTCGAGTACTGATCCTTATATATAAATATCATCTGGCTCTATCAGTAGGGTTGCTTCTAGAAATAAACTTTTGTAAGAACGGACTCATTTTGAATATTATGCTTTAAATATATTTGTGTATGTCTTTGATCCATGTAAAACTGCTTACTCTATTTATTTCAAGGTGAAGACCTGTGTTTTTCACCTGTCTTATTTCTTATCCTGTATTACTGTATTTTAGCGGACAGGCTCTCCACAAAAGAAGCATGTGTATCATATCATAACTGTAAGTGATTCAGAATGCAGCAGTGCACTTAATAACTAGGTATTTCATTATAATCTTCCTGCTACATAATCTTCACTGTCTGTCAGTCAGTTAGTGGATTGGGTTTTCAGCTCACTTGACTGTCTGGCACAGTAAAGCACTATTTCTATGAGGGGCATGCAGGATTATTGGCAACAGAAACAAGCTTATGGTGCTCTGAGCGCTCAACACTCAGTTTTCGTGCTCCGTCCCAGGTCCTTTAGGGGCCAGAAAGCAGCTGAAGGTGCCCTGGTTCTGCAATTGAACATGCATGCAAAATCAGTCTTGTTACTGATGGCTCTTACTACAGCAGTAATTTTAAACTGTGATAGTCTCAGTTCTGAAGGGTTAGGAGCTTCACACAGTATATTGCAGGTATGAGAAAGGTCTGCCTCGAAAAAATAGGATGTGCTTTATGTTATACGTAGCCACCCGTAGCTCTCTTTTTGTAAGTCATTTATCACGTTGCTGTGCACGCAGCTGACACTGCCGTGCTCAGACAGAAGTCACTGCGTCTGAGTGGGATTTAACTTCCTTGACCGAGAGGGGGAGCAGATGTTCCAGCTGATTTGCCAAGCCCCTTCCGATGCCATACAAAATGCAGATACATGTAAGTAAAAAGAAGAGGTGCACAAGGTCTTCAGAGGTTAAAGCTTATTTTCGATAAATGAGAGGGATATCCCTGACTGAAGGGAAGATGAAGCAAGAGCCATCACTTTTCTAACATTTTGTGCCAAATTCCATGCACGCTTAGGGGCTCAGCACCTTTGTAATGTAGAAACCAAGCGTTTCTGGATTTTGACTGTGTACCTAATCACTAGGTATTTAAATATGTTACTGGATTCTTCACATAAACACAGATTTATCCAGTTTGTGCCTTCCATGTCTTATAGCTGCTTCTCACCTTCATTGTAAGTCTGCTTCTCTCTCCTTTTGAATTTCCTACTGACAGTCTTGTGACTAGTACTTCAATCATTTTCCATGATAAGTGAAGCTGGGTTTGTCAGGAGATAAAATATTGTATTAGATGAATGCATATAGCTGGAAAAAACTCCAGGCAAGCTAGTGAAAGCTGATCAAACTATATCAGTTGATTGAATGAAAGTTAGCATCTGTCCCTATAAATGATGCTTTGCTTCACCTTTCCACTGACACTCTTCCAACAACAAAACTTCTAATTTCAATGGCAAAACTTCCTCCCGCTTCTTCCCGCAGAATCTTGTTCATTACAAAAGAATAATTCCAATTTCTGGTTCATGATGCCAGATGGGCTGCTGTGATGCTCTAGCCCGCCTTCCTGTTTGACACACAGCATCAGGCTTCTTCCTGTTTGAAATAGAAAGTCTTTTAGAAAAACCATCTGATTTTGATTTAAAAAATTCCAGAGAGGGAGAATTTGCCATAACGCCTCGCTGGGTTGCTGTGGTGGTTAATTACCCTCACTGTTAAAAATGTGTCTTGTTTTATAGCTTGAATTTGTCTAGATTCAGCTCTTAACCACTGGATCTCATTATACCTTTGTTTGTGAGCATGCGTTCGTACTTCTTAGAAATAGAGACTACGAGCAATCGTCATCTCCCCTTAGCTAGACTTAAAAGGATTGAGTTCATCCACTGTGAAGTGCATTATTAGGTTTTTAATCATTCTCATAGCTCTTCTCAGAATTTTCTTCGGTTTACCCACTTCTCAAATTGTGGAGAGCAGAACCAGATGTGGTTTTCCAGACAGGGTTACATGAGTGCAGAATATTCTGATAATTTAACAACTTTTTTCTTTACTCCTACTTGTTTTTCCTTTGTCTATTCATTTATGGGACACGCTTTAAATGGACTAAGATGTTATTTCTGATAGGCAGAAACACCCACCCAGTGCCTGAGTCACCTTAGCTCTTTTGGCCATTCAAGTTAAGAGCAAACAGGGAGTAGCAGGGTCTGAATGATACCAAAGCCAAAGCTTTCATGTGTAATTCCTCTTCCATGCCAAATCTTTCATGATGCTTAGTGTTCATCAGCCAGGTGGATAAATGAGTGCTGATTCAAGGGAGAAAGTATGTTTGCTATAGAAACAGGTGCAGAAATGAATAATCTGCTGAGTTTTGTAATAATCAACCTGATAGCCTGGCATATTCAAACACATTGAGTGATGCTGTAATCACATAAATGCACAAACCCACAGCTCTTTTCTCTTTTTTTTTTTTTTTTTGTTCTCCTTTTCTCTAGAAAGTCTACCTGTAAAAATGTAAGGGCTTTGTTGGGACCCAGCAGGATGTGGCTTCCAGTTTCCCATTGAATTACTTGCAAGGATGTGTTCACTGCAACATCTCTGCATAAAAATTTGTGAATAACTCTTTCTATATGCAAAATGGATTTGATTATCCCATACATATTTAGGACCTAATTTGTAAAACTTCCTGATAAGGACCAGTCTGATTTTGTTAAACAGGAGTGTTCATATGAATATGGATTACCCATGTAAACAAATGGTTGAGGGAGCACATATGCTCAGAGCTAGACTAAATGTCCTATACAGCACTAATCTAAAAAGCCAGAAACCAGGAGGGGAGAATATAAAGAGCTAGTGCTTATTTTCAAGCCAGCTTCATGATTTTTGGAGGCCTGAGTAATGGTTTTTAGATGCTTGGCTTAGTACAGGCTCTGCAGGTGAGCTGGCTGAGGAGCTGGGCTGGTGCACGAAGCCAGCCCTTGCAGCGGTGCTGGGAGGCTGCTTTTAGCCTGTAGCTTCAGGATCTTCACGCAGAGACGAGCCTGGAGTCAACCGAATCACTCTCCAAAACCAGTACACTTGAGGTTGGGGAGTTTGGGACTGCAGCAGGAGTGCCCAAGATGAATTAAGATGGTTTGGGCACTCCCCTGTGAGCTGGTGGAGCCAGATGCCCATTGCCCAGGGCTTTGAAAAGACACATCTGGTGGTGCTGCCAGACCTGGGGCGTCTGGGAGCTGTGTCCTGACTGCGGAGCTGCAGCAGGGCTGTGTTGTGCTGTGCCAGCTGCTCCTTCCCCAAGTGCTGGAAGCAAATCCTCCCTAGTATCACGGGGCCAGAGGCTGGGTGGCCCCAGAGCGGTGGGGGGAAAAACCCACCTGCACCGGGGACGCCCGTGAGGGAAGGGACAGCAAAGTCTGGTGAGAAAGGTTCATTTGCCAGCATCTCTTTATGTCCTTTGGAGAGGGACACTGGAGATGTTGGCGAACAGTCTCAATAGTCTGTTGCCCCAGAGCTTCACATTTTTGTATTCTTTGCCTGAACCAACGTAATAGCTTGTTGCTAGCACTTTTGAGACTGAAAAACATGCAAGGGAGAAGCAATAATGTGAAAATAAATGGAGCAAATGTCCCTTTCGAGTATGCTGAGGGCACAGCAGAGATTCAGCTGTGGGCTGAAATGTGAGTGGGATGCAAGTGAGCCTTGGAAGGAGGGTTTTGCAGTCTCCTGGCTTTCCTAAGGAAGACCAAAAGAACAAGGCTAACAAAAAATACATATGTACTGCAGGAAAATTTTGGATAATTTACAAAAGAATTACACCAGAATATCATGTATGAACTATGCTATCAAGAGAGGGGGTTCCTCATTAAATAAACACTGCCTGCATGCTGTGTTTGTTTCCAGGCATCACTTCCTGCACCAATCCTGGGGCTGCGGATCTGCGATGACCCCTTTGGACCAGTGAAACCGTGCGGCTGGGACTGGGGCTGCCCGAGGAATTTCCTCCTCTCCTCCTCCAAGCGCTATCTTGACAGCTGAGAGCAGCCAGAGCACTCTTGCCGGCACACCCTGAATCTGCACATCTGGAGAGTGTAAGCTCTGCTTTCCTTGTGAAACATCCTCAGCTCAGGAATTTACTTCTCCCAGCGGCCTAGCAGAGCCGAAGTCCACTGACTTTCAGGGCACGATTTAAGGCCCATCTGTTTGCTCAGATCTGTGCCTGAGGGTCTGGCAGCGAGGCTTATGGTTAACGTGTCCCGTGGGAGTCTGTGCAAGAAGAACAGTGGCCAGCGTGCTATGTGTCTGTTTTTTAAACAATCTACATGCGTGGAGGCTGTCTGAAAGTTAACATTTGCAGTTAACATTCCTTATGGGCATTTTACAGTAAATAGATTTATTGAAAGGACCTCCTCAGATTTTTGCTGCTTGTGCTGCTAGGGTTCTTCACGCATGACCAAGAGCGTGATCTCTCCTCAGCCATTCTTCCACGGTCCTGCAAAGAAATCACGTCATAGCTACTTCCATAACAACAGAGTGGCACATATCATATGCTCAGGATTAAACCAACACTGAATCATTAAACAGAAGAAGCTCATGTGACAGAAAGCCCTTATTAAAACTTAAAGAATTTCAAGGTAAGAAAGAAATATATTTCTTCTCTCTTTTTTTGAGTTCAGTCTAGTTAGTCCTTCTTTTAAGCATGCAAAGGGAAAAACTGCAAGCCTGGCATCCAGCCGGGTTACCTGTTGACTGAAATACCTATAGACTAAATGAAGGGTGGTAAACAGGTACTGATTAACTCCTGGAGGCTTCTGTCATAGATGTAAAACCAGGGGGGGATCAGAAGATGTCAAAAACCTGTTCGAAAGTACCCTGGGTCACAAGTACCGTAGTTCCAACCTAAAAGCTCTTGCAGAGCCTCTGACTCTGAATAATCATCTGTAGTCACTCGAAATTGGGCACATTTCGCCAAGTTCACCTCCATTTGCCTGTGCTCAGTGTGGCTTTTTGCTTCCTGTGCAGTGTTGTCAGGTCCATCCATACGCTGTTTCTGCTTCCACTGCTTGTTCTCTACACCTGCTGCAGCCTTTCAAGGCTTGCAAAATTCTAGAGCAAGGATCGAAAGCCAGATCTTCTCCTTCTTACTTGCATGAGCTGTCCTACTAAAACATGAATCTCATAAATAAAGAAACTGGGAATTGGTCTCATACTTATTTTCATGTTTGCAGAATACTGTGCACCCCTTTCTTTTTGCGAGTTAAAAGCAGACCCGTACAGATTATTATGCTAATTGGGAATTGTTAGAAATTTCAGATACCAAGTCCCATTTAGGTAAAATCACAAAAACAGGATTCACAATTTAGATTTTTCTTTATTTATTAATAAGCTAGTATCATTTGAGAAATCTTTCAGGACTGTCCCACGTCCTGAATGTATGTCAAAGTATTCACCTTTAAAAAAATGCACGCTTCATAATTGGGCCTCCCAGCTCTGAATTTTTGGTGTGGTTTCAAGAGTTACAAAAGTGGCATGCAGAGCAACACGACTGCAGCAAGTTAACCAGGACATGCAGGTGAGATTTGCAATAATCGTGCGGGAAGTCTATCTGTATACAAAGGAAGACACTTGGAAAATTAATGTTTTCAGTTTCAGAGCACCAAGATGAACTTACTACAAGACTGCATTCATGTCAAGGTTTTTAATCTTCTTAAATAGGTAAGGTTTCCCAGATTCTAATTAACACTAACTATACCAACAAGATTTGTATTCATAGCAGGTTTTTGATGGGATTTGCATGACCAGCAGTTAGAATGGTGGCTGGCTGAAATTTTTTTTGTTTTTCCTTGACGCAGTATGCCATCAGGGAGATGTGTCACTCCTTTTATATCTTTCAGAGATGAAGTCTTGCGTGGTTCACAGGTTGCGCACCTAGTATATCCTGAGCCTACGGGAACCTGCATCTGTTAGGAACCGAGGAAGCCTAGGCCACAGCTCAGAAGTGCAGAGTAGCTCTGCATAAAATCCTGGCTTTAACTCGGCTCGCTACAGCAGTCTGTACCTCCCTTAAAGGAAGGAGCACGGTGAAGTTGGTTGCACATACCTGGCTACGTATAGGCAGCTTGCTGCCCTTGTAGCTGGAGAAATCAGAGGCTAAGTCTGCAGCACGACTAAAGCACAACGAGCAGAGACAGCAGCTGGACCCGAGCACCTCACATCCTGTCCCTCAGCAGTTGTCCTCCCATAGCCCATACGTATAGAGTACGTATCCATAACAGTTTTGTGACAGCATAACGTGTACTTTTACCACTGTAAAACTCCACTTTCCAACAATTCATTCAGTCGCAAAAAATTCTTTCAGGCTTAAACAAAACACTGAAATTTTAGTTCAGGAGTGAGTCACTGATTTGTTCACATTTTAGCACTGATGTAAACAAGGTGTTTGGAACTTGTCTTGCAAGAAAGCATTTGAATAGCTGACTTGCTTCAACCCCAAAACAGCAATTACTGTAGGTGCGAGCACACAACAGACATGGGCTGATGGTGCTCAGCCTGCAGCAACAATGGGAAAATCACCAGTCCTAAATTATGCTCTGCAGTACCGGCATATTTTCTGATTTATTGCCAAGAAAAAGGAGAAGAGGGAGATACAACCTTATGGCTTGAGGGCATCTTGATTCTGAATTTCCATTGTGGTAGGTTATGTTCTTGAATGTTGTCTAGCGTGGCATTTACCATTTACAGGATCATTTGGACTAGCGTCAGTCCCTACTCAAATCTAAAGCTTTATTTCAAATACAAGCTCGTTTAAATCTCAGAGCATATTAACAAAGTACCAACATGACACCATGCATTGACCCAGGCAGTCCACTGCAGAGGCTTTGATAGCTTTCATAACACCTCGTGCCTTTTTCTGCGTGCCCTCCTTGGCTTCAAGGGCATTGCACTGCAAGACCCTTGAGCTGAATTTGGCCATCCTTATTTTTAAATTTCACGTACTTGTGGTGGTCTAGGTTGTTGTATTGACAGTCCTGTATTTGAGTGATGTATTTTTTCTCTACTATTATTGTAAAAATTACCGCGGTGAACTTCAGGAGAAATTCAGCATGAAAAATACTAATTCCAGAGATTTACAAAAGTCTGATTTCCTTTTGCTTTACATGTCACCCATCACTGATATCCAAAGGCTCTTTAAAATACATAGTACTTCACATAGGCATAATTATGCAGTGCTCTTGCATTCTCTCCTACGTAAATGAAACGTAAATTCAAGGTGCTAAATTTTGACACCATGCACCGCAAGAAAGGTTTCACAGCAGTTTAATTTAAATTCAAAAATGGAACTTCTTAATTAATGGAATATGGAAAAGAATAACAACATCAACACAGCAACCCCCTGCTGCTTACTTTGATATTAAACTCAATTTCTTTTATGATACCTCCAAGCACACTTGATTTTTATATCAGCTGCACAGAACTATGTTACAGAAGCTGCAGGGCAGAGAGCAAGCTGAAGATTTTGGTGGGAGCACAGGAAAAGCTAGAGCTTTTGGTGCTCAGAGACAGTGGCAGATAAACGCATTGCCAACATATTTGTGTGAAAGTCAGCAAATAGTTTCAGTGCTTACTCACTCAGGCACTTTCGCACATATATTTCTCCTGAATATTTTTGAGGACAAACTTTGTTCAATGTTTTTCAAACACAAGCTTTAAGCTTATGAAAGCTTAACTGTGAAAGTCCCTTTCCTGCTGCTGTTGAAAGGTGAAACACATTCATTCTCTACGATTACAAGACCACATGGATTTAGAAATACCCCCGTGAACATCAGACGAATGGTATCCGCAGCATTCATCCGTAGGAACAGAAGTCATAGTGTTATTAGTTGATCCTGGACGTCACTGTCATACTGAAAGAGCCGTGTCCTTCGCTGCTGTGCACCCTCGCTGTACCGGGCGCGTCACCTGCCCCTGCGGAAGTGCCAGTAAACGCAGAAGGCCCTTGTCGGTCTGAACTTGGACCGGGATTTAAACGCCGCAAAAAACACGTCTCATAAATCCTTCAAGAACAGATGCAAATACATTTGCTCTTCAAAAAATATAATAAAACCAACTCTTTTAAATAAATATGCCTGTAATCTCTGAAAACCAAATACTAGAAATGCAGGCACCTGTCCAAAAAACACCCAAAACCCAAACCGCTATTTTAAAGCGGAAAGAAACACCAATGAGAGAATAAGCAGTACCAGCATAACCTTTTTTAACCTAAGGTATCAGTGCTAAGTCAGTGTTTCTCCCGCAACCTGACTGAAGTCAGCAGTTAACCATTGACTTCCAAAGGTCTGGTGATGGTGAATGGAGCTTATCCACTCTTAAACTGACCAGAACAGAATTTACGCGTCGCTCTCGTGCAGCATACTTGTGAGTTTACCTGCTACTCAATTTACCATTGTGCTGTTGAAAAGAAATGTGATTTCTTCAGTCCTTTTGCTCAAGGACCTCAGATCTCTTCAGAAAGACGAGTGAGAGCAATTAATAAGAATCGCATGCGCAGGTGAGGCATAAGGAGAATTCAAGCGTCCCCGGTGACGGTCCCGTGCTTCAGCAAGAAGTGTTTGGCAAGCTGCCACCAGCAGCTGCACCAGCGGAGGTGAGGCAAGCCTTTTTGCTCTTGGGCTTTCAGGGTCACAAACGTTCCCTTTGCAGGACCGTGCTCTGCTTCTGGACCGGCACTTTCCAGCTCTGTCCCCAGCCGCATCCCCCTCTGGCGCGGTAGCAGAGCCTGGGAATGCAGCTGTAGTGCTTGACCTCATGAAGGACACAGCCCTTGACACTGGGGATGGGGCACAGGGGTCTCACCCTTCCTCGGGGCTGCAAAACTCCCAGTCTGCCCGCTGATAATGCACTTTACTACAATATTTTAAAATGCTGCAGACGGCCAAGGACAATACTGTCAGGGTAACTCTGAGTTTCCTTGCTTTCACGGATTTAAATCAAGCTTTAAATTATTTTTAGTAGCTTGTTATTACAGCTTTTGCAACCTGAAGACAGACTACGGCCTTTAATTCATTAGTAATTTCAACAGTTAATCAGAAAATGTCATTACCTAGAAGGAGTGCAGCTCAAAATAAAGCACACTGGAGTTAAATTTAAATTAAAGCATGGACAGAAATGAATGCAGCCTTTGATCCCCCTTCCATCCAGACTGCACCCTGATGGGCACAGCTGGACAGGATAGAAATCGTGAGAAGGGAGCAGTCTCGCCAGTTTAAAAGGGCACTGTCAACTCATTAAGTCCTCAAGTTGAGCAAATTAAAGAAAAATATTCGCAGGGTTCTTTCAGAGCTCTGCTAACGTTTTCTGCAACAGCCACTTCTTGCCAGTATTATTTTTAAAACAGGCCGATTTTCAGGTGTTTGACTGAAAAAAACATACCATTAACATCTGTTTAATCTTCATGGGCGCCAAAACCGTGTTTCTGTTAGCTGAGTGGGAGCTGTGAGCCTAAACAAAGGCACATACCTCTGTCTGTCTGTCTGTCTGTCGGCATATTCCTTCAGGCAAGTGCAGGGTCCGCTTTGTTCTGCTGGTGCCAGAGTCCCACAGGGGTGAGCTTCGCCCCAGGTGGCACCGGCAGGGACACAGACGATGGAGGCGTCTTGAAGGCGCGTGGTCTCTGCCCACCTTTCCTACGCCCGTGAGGACGTGAGGACGCACCGGCAGTGTTGTGCATCCTTTTTGTGCATCCTGAGGCTGCTGCGGGGCGGCTGAGATGAGCTCTGGGGCCAGCGAGCGAACAATGCAGGCCTGTGCATGACAAGCATCTCTTGCTGTGGAGCACATATTGCCATTTAAACTACGAGCTGGTCTCCTGCTGCTCATGCCTTCTTTACCTTGCGGATCGGATCTTCCTGCCCGAGGGCATGCTGTTGCTGTTTAAAGAGGGCTGCGCCTTTCCTCTGCACTCTGTTGCTGCGTGTGAGTAGCCAGAAGTTGCTCTCAGGCATGGCTTCCAGCATGTCCTTGGGCGGCCATGGTTCCCATTTCCTTGTTCCAGTTCACTGCACAGGAGACGCGTGGGAATTCTCGCAGTCTGTCTGAAGCACGTAATAGGTCCATTGCAAGAACAGCTGTACAGCAAATACAGTCGAAACCCTCTTAGTGTAGTCATATCTTTAAAAAATACAGAATATAGCCTCTCCACAACTGGAAAACAGTATGTTTGTTTTTTTCGTCCAGTCTACAGTACAGCTTTTTCTTCTCCCCCATGCAACAATATTGTTAAAAAGGCTCACGCACACCATGCTGACCAGAACGACCCAGCCTCACCGCTGTCCTGACCTATGGAAGGATGGGGTCACCATCCCTGCCAACAGAGGGATGCTCCTGGCACCTTCCCACTTCCAGCTTTGATTTAGGCAACATCAATAAAGCTATTTCCTGGACCACTCAGATTTGGTGGAGACAGATTTATCAAGCCCAGCTGATCAGTGGGGTTGGGACAGTCTGATAATAGCGGGTAACTTGTCCGAGGATAAAACTAGGGACATCGTCGTGTCAGAGCGGACCCCAGCCCGAAGGAGCGTGGTGCCAGCACGGCAGCCAGCAGTCCAGGCAGGGAGCTGCCTTAGCGTGCCCCCGCGGCCGCCCACCATGGAGCGAGCTGCTCCCTGGGTGGCTTGGGCAAGTGGCAAGCTGGAGAACGTGCAGGCTTAGGTCTGCGCCTAAATGTGCAACTTTAGGTCGCTGTGTGTTGCAATGTTAGTAAATGCATCCAGAGCATGGGATCGGTGTGTATTTTAGAGCCAAAATATTATTTATTGGCTTCGGAGTTTTCCCTTCTCCAGATCCTGCCTACCGGGACAGTGCTGGAAGGCTGATCCGTTTGAAATGCCATCTGACAACGTATGTTTCATTGGGCATGGTGGTGCAGGGCTGGCTGCGGGGTTCCCAGCAGCAGAACCACGCCGTATGTAGCCACAGGGAATGAGTTCTGGAGGCTTCAGCAGGCGTTTCAGGGAGCTAAAGCGGGATGGAGGAAGGGAGCCAGCTGAGCTCCAGAAAGGTGTAGTGCGAGTCTGCCTCCCCGATTCCCTTTCCTAGTGCTCTGCCTGGCCTAAAAGCAGCCCTGGCTACGTTTTTGTTCTGATTAACCGTGGCTTGGAAGCCTGGATTTACACAGGAGAGGCTTCGAATTGTCTCTCATTACAGCTGGGAGGGTGAAATTAAGCTCTGGCTTAAATTAGGAAGTTTTACCAGCATAGTGTTGTCAACGAGAGCTGGTGTGAAAGGAGCACACGGCTAATCAACACCTGTGCCAGCCAAAATCCCATTAGCGCCGCAGTTAGACCCCTCCAGAGGAAGGGAGCAGAGGGGTACGGTTCAACCAGCCAAGCGTTAAACCCGGAGTCGAGACAGAAGCGCGGGCTAATAGACGGCAGCGTGGCGTGAAAGCGGCTTGACATCTTTTAACGAGCGAAAGAGGAGCTCAAGAAGAGGCGGCACGGGGAGAGCCGCGCTCGCAAGCCCTCTAGTGGGAACCCAGCCTCGCGTGGTGCGAGAGCGTGGTAGCAGCAAAGCCTTCATTTCCGCCGGGTCCAACCGCATCCTTACGGGCGAATCCGCTGACAGAGCTTGTGCGGGCTTAAGGATAAACACGGGTCCTTGATTGCTCTCCGATGCCGCGTTACAGACAGGTTTTAGGCGAAAATCTGTAGGAGCCACGGGGTGCTTGAGTGAATCGCCGGCTTTATCAGCTCGCCTGCAGCACGCACGGGCCGAAGGGGGCGAGCATCCCTGACCACCGGGGAAGCTCCTCGCGGTCTCTCGCCCCCGCCTGCCCCCCGTGCCCGTCCTGTTTGCCGGCGCAGCTGCACGACCGTCGTGCGGGGGGCGGCGGGGCTGCGAGCAGCCCGCTCTCCTCGCTTTCCAGCAGCCCGGCAAGGCGGGCGGGGAAAGGCCTGCCCCCGGGCCGGCGTGCCGGCCAGGGCTCGCCCCCTCTCCGCGGGCAGGGGCGCGGTGCCGGGAAGGAAGGTGGGAGAGGTGGGAGAGGTGGGAGAGGCGGCACAGGCGCTGCTGCCGGGCGGCCGGGCCCGGAGCCGGCGGCGACCCCGCGGAGGGACGCGCTGGAGGGGCCGGCAGGATTTGAAAACGCTGCGGCTCGGGCCGCCTGCTCCCGCCGCGTGCGAGCGGATTGAATTACCGCGAACTCAAACTGAACGG
>VXAL01010036.1:394800-465126 GCA_013399475.1 Chauna torquata
CTCCTTTTTTTTTAATCACAAAGCTATATAGGTGTTAAAGCGCTTTAAATTAGGGATGCTCGGTCTTCCATAAGTCCAGTTATGGGTTTGATCACTAAAACACAAAACAGGGACTGTTTAATACGAAACATGCTACATGTCCATGATCGTGCAAGTGGGAAGCGGCATTAGCCACAAGGTTTCTCATATAAGGGTTCTGTTGGAGGAATGTTATTTGGTATCAGTTCTCCACTTTTGTTTCCCCCACAAGTAATCCGAGATCCTCGTCCATCTCACTGTGACAGAAGATGTTTTCAGCATTAAAAAAGCAAGTTATAGTTTATCAGAAGCAGCTGGATAGCATACGGTTCATTTGTGACCAAGGCATAAAGCATGCCTTGCTGTGCTTCAGTGCTAGCTGCTTCCCGTTGTTCTAGCAGCTTACTGGGGCCGCGTCTGGGTGAAGGAGACCTCTGTTTCCCAGCAGTTGTCACAACTTCCTTCGTGCTAGTTGTGAGTAGCCATCAGCTTCAGTCAATGTAAAATAAGGACCTTGCTCGTCTTAACAGGTTTTCCATCTGCCACAGTGACTGCACGTCAGGCTCCCATGCGCTTGTGTAACAGGACCTGAAAAACGCCTTTCCTGCTAGCTGATAATACCTTGAGCTCAAAAGAGCATCATCTTGAGTGATGGATGGTGTTTTAGTATGTCAAAAAGCCCTTTTTTACAAAATAGCATTTGGAAAGTGATACTCAGCAAATATTTTTACATTTCAGTGGCTAGGCAAATCCAGCCATTTCAGGCATTCAGATACGTGCCTTCTTCTCGCAGTACATGGCCCAGGCCTGAAGGCTGGTTTTGACAAGCTTGTAAGGATTTCTTGAGGAACCTTGGTATCGCGTCCTCATTTATCTCTGCCTCCGGCTTTCTGCCGCCACCACGTCCATCAGTCCCTGCGTAATGTCTCTTGACTTGTGTAGATATCGTTAGAGGCCAGGGAGGTAAAAATGTGCTCCTGTCCCTCGGGGGACACCGTTATTGCTACCCCGTTAATTAGCTGACCAAGAGAGCAGTGAAAGGTCACTGGAATTGGTTTCTTCCTGCCAAAGGCTAGAGAGGGCCCACCCGTGACCCACTCCAGACAAGCCACATGTTCTGCCTGTAGACGTGCCTGTGCTGTAGTAGTGCAGGCTCCTGCTTCCCAGGCTCCTGAGCTGGGCTCTGACCGTCCTGCATCCGTATGTCATACATATTCTGCTGATATGGACGCATAACACCAAGCAAAAGTGTAATTTGTGGGGATTTCTGTTCAGAACGTCTGGGAAGGGGCAGAATTGCTGCACCCCCTTACCTCAAAACTGTCTCCTGCTGGTCACTGGGCTCTGAAGGTCTGGCCGTTTCAGATGGCAGAGGCGCTAGCAGATAAGGGTATGTCCTTCAGTTTGAAAATGGAGTGAAGCAGAAGATGAGGGGCAAGGAGGTAGTTGGTTTTATGGAAGCAGCAGAGCAGAAGTGTGTCCAGGAGAGGATAACAGTAGTTACCCGTGAAATATGGCATGAAGTTACCCGTAAATATGGCATGAAGTAAAAAGCATGTTGAAGAGAAATATGGCTGAGAATGGCTCTTCTCCAGTGAAGCTGAGCTGCTCTGTGGAAACAGACCATGTCGAACAAGGCATTGGCTGTGTCTTAGATCAGCAGTTACCTCTGTTTCCTTCCTGGCTGACTGAAGGAGGAGGAAGAGGGAGGAAGAACGGCAGAAATACGGGGAATGCCATACCACGCGAAAGGGCGCTAACGTAGACCGTGAGGAAGGTCTGAGCAGTCTGTGCTCACAGCCTTGCAATATTGATAGTTTTAAAGCCTTCATATGGTCTGCCCTTGCACACAGTGTGGTGGGAGCAACCCTATAGTATGTCCTCACAAACACCAGTGTCTAGACACATCAGAACTCTAGCTCCTCATGGAAACACTGATTTGACTGTGCCGATGCAGTAGGAAGCAGCGGCGTGGGTGAGTTGGGCTGTCTGCAGGAGCATCAATATTTGCATGACTCTTCTGACACTTTGTGTCTTCTGTGCAACAGCTCAAGCAAGGATGTCAGAGACAGCTTTCAAAATTTGCATCGCTTGATGTGACTGCTAATGGCTCCCAGAGTGTCTTGCCTAGCTCAGCCCCAATCCTCCTGTGCTGTGCCTTGCCCCTATCTCTACTGGGACCAGAGGTTCTTCTCGCCTATACAGGTATTAAAGCCCAAAGTGACCATAGTAGTCATCCAGCCTGACTTTCTATATAAGACAAGAGCTGCTGTTCTCTTTGGGAGTATCTGTATCAATGTTTTCTTGAGCCATCACATACTTCTAAGAACGGAAGGGGTGTGTTTGTATGCGCAGAAATAAAAATCTACTTCCATCTCTGTAAGATAAGATGTTCCTATCACTGCTTCACTGCACCTAAAAACATAGATCATGCTTACAGTCCGAGTTTGCCCAACTTTTCATTTTGGGAAGTTAATTTTATTTTATTAAAGAGCTGTCTGTTACCAGCAGTGTTTTCCTCATGCAAGTACTTGCAGTAAATCATCAAGTCACTGCTTGGTAATGTTCTCTTTAATTAAAAGTCTTGAGCTTCCGTCTGGTACTACGACAAACAGTTCTTGGACCTCAGACTGTTCCTGAAGCTTTTTTCAGAACTCTTTGCAAACTTTTGACATCAATCTTGGAGTACTTGCACCACAGCAGGATACACTAATCTAATAATAGTCCCCGGTGCTGTGTACAGGTATAATTAATACCTTTTCTTACTTCAACAAATACATCCTGCTTATGCTTTTAAGGATTACATTTAAGTTAGCTGTGACATCAAGAGGGTTCATTTGCTTATCTAAAATACTCCTGAATCCTTTTGCACATTGCTGGATACTGTCGTCTTTGCATTGTAGGTAATGGTAAGAATTTTTTCCTATCTCCAGGTGATTTGATTCTTTCCATTCAAGCTACCTTCAATCTGAAGTATATGAGTGTGTGTACTCTGAGCTACTTCCCTATTTAGAAAAGTTTATTCTTTAGGGGCTGATTTAAAGCTTTCCTGACTGTCTGGTCTACCAACAGAGAGAGTAGTCCCCTGCATACGAAGACATTTATCCTGTACTTATCTCTACAGCGGCTGTTTTTATCTCTTGCTAAACCCCAAACTCTTGGCTTACACTGTCAGGGACTCTGAAGAGAAGACTATTTTAACAGAAGTGACTCCTCCCTATGTTTTTTAATTGTTGATTTTACTAATGCCAGAGCAAATACAAAAGAAAAAAAATACATAATTCAGCTGTCCTACAAAGAGCAAATACAAAAGTTATCAAAGGCTGAACATCACCACTCAAGCGTGAAGCAGAGAGATGATACTGCTTGTTTAACATAAAATCTCAATGCATCTCTAATTGTATACCTACTGAGAAGCCTTTTCAGTGTTTATACGTGCACATGCATGCACATTTAACTCAGTCTCTGTTCCTCCTATTCCATTCGTAGCAAGCATACAAGGCAAGTACAAAAGGTATCGGATGGCCATGGTTGAATGGTTGTTCTTTTCTATCCTTGATAAATGGAACAGATGTTGTTCTTCTGGAAAAGTCTGCCTTTATGCATTGCTGTAGGTTCGGGTGATTGCTTACTTCCTTGAAGTGAATGGCTAGGCTGTAAAGAGAATGGTTAACAAGTGGTTATCATTTTGTAATACTTTTAGAAATACTCTGCAGTCTTCTTTGAGAGCGGTTCTTGAAAGGTGAATAGGATGCTAACGTCTGTTAAGGAACTGGGAAGCCAAGCAGAACAGCCAAGGGGAGTTCCACCAGAAGTGCCACCCCAGGAGCCGCTTCAGGCAGATTCTCTGAATGGGCTGGTATGGGCTGCAAGGTAATTTGGTGAATGCCCAGCATCAGGCATGTTGCCTGTCTTACTGTCTAGTGGTGTTTCCTCCCACAGAGAAAGTTAAGCTTGTGTTTCTATAATGGTGCATGGTCTCAGACACATCTGACAGTCATAGCAGAAAAGCTCTGATTTCTCCTTGTCCTGAGCAGAGTATGTGTGGTCCTCCCTGAAGGTGTACAGTTTATTCGTTGCTGGTATGCATTTACTTGGATGATCCTTTTCTTTAATGCTTTATTTCTTAAGGTATTGGTACTTATGATATATGGAAATATTCCACTGCTGTACTATAAAATTTACTAAGCTTTAACAGCTAAAGCGAAGAATAAATGCTGTCCAGTGAAAGAAGTTAGCATTTTCTAATCCTTAGACTCAGTTATGAAAAGCAACTTATTATGTGCCTGGCTGGTTGGTTGGTTGCCCAAACTGAGATACCCTTAAAGGCATTGCTTTCAAGAATGTGCTGAGAATTGGGCAGGCTTCAAAGTTAGGTCTGTTTAGTATGATTTCAGTTGGTCACCCAAAATCACCAGCCAGCTTTGAAAACTAAGCTCAGATTTTTGTAGTGGGAACGGTGGTAATTACAAAGCAAGCTGTGAGTGATGCCGGACAGCTATCATGAAAAGGAAGGAAAAAAGGAAAATGAATTCATTGCTTGAGTCATCTTGGGCATCTCAAAAAAGAACTGGAGATCGGCTTGCACTAACAATGGCTGTGTAAAATATCTGCATCGTCTGGCTCTTTGTCTCATTCTCCTGACTAAGCATAAATCAGGCAGTAAAGGTTTGGTTTAGGGTAGAGGCGCAGTCCGTCCCATTGACTGTTCTCCTAGCTGCAACCCGCGGCTCTGAGTTTCATGCGAATAGTCAGGGTGCACTGGGACAGTGCTGAGAACTGGCTCTGCTGCCTGGCTTGGCATCGTCTCCAGCAGGGCTGCCAGGAGTAGTTCCTGGGGAAAAAACAAAAAAGGAGAAGGGGGAAAAAAGAAAGGAGAGGTGGAGAGGGGACGAGGTGTCCCTCCAGTAGTCTGTAGCTGAAGTTTCTTCTCTTGTGTTGTGTTGGTCTCCTGGCCAAATCCCACAGTGCCTGCTGGATTGTTATTCAAACTGGCTTCCTCTCAGTTCGACTGGAGCTCCTTTTGGCAGAGATCTGCAGGAACTGGCTTCCTCTTATTTAAAGTTAGAAGAGAATTTGCAGAAAGAAACTATTCAAGTGGTTGGATGACTTGGAGAACTCTTAAAGAGGCCTGAAAATGTCGTACCCTGATTTTGCAAGGTCACATGCAATCTTCTCTTCTGTCTAAAGTTAAACATGTTATAACATTTTTGCCAGACTGGGGCCATTGCTGTGAAACTGTTCTTTAGTTGTTATTGCAAGTGTCTGACATGAGTATTGTTTAAGACCTCTTGACTTTGACTCAGCAAACAGACCATTGAGAAAACCCATTTTCTGGCAAACAGGAAGGCGTGCTTCCATTGAGATGCATCCTGCTGCCAAGAGGCAGCCTGCGTAAAGGCATCCAATCTGGCAAGCAAGAAACCTGAGGCAGAGTTTGGACCTGGGTGCTAACTTACTGTGTGACTGAAGTCACTGGTAGTCATATGGTTGTTCACTTGGTTTTTGTTCAGGTGGAATGATATCTCAGGAAGCCTGAGATACTTCAGGGAAAAGCTACGTAGGGAGGGAAGTGTTTTTATTGTAAAACCATAGCTTGAATAAATCTCTTTGCAGTTTTGGAGACAAACAAAACGCAGTAACCTGAAACACACACAAAAAAAACACCACCCACAAAAAAACACCAAAAAAGCCCTATAGCTCTCCATCAATTTTGCATGTATTTGAAAATCAGCTACATAGCAGGCTTGGCTTGTACCCCCAGTATTCTTGTTTTTTGTGTTCAACTTCAGCCTGGTACGCAACATTTGGTTTCCCATCAGCAGGACACTGTAGGAATAGCATGCCTTGAATTTCTTTGTGGAGCACAACAGAAGTTGAAAAGTATGTTTGCAAAGCAGGTTTCCAGTGCCAGTAGTTATGGAGGGTTTGTTTGAAGAAAAATGTCTCAGTAAGACTGAGCTCCATTCTGACAAAGCTGTGCTGCTGCAGAGCAGTAAGGCAGTGATCCAAATAGACCTTTGCACGTCGACTGGGTGAACAAGCATTCTTCCCTAATAAAAGTATTACTTTTTGGCCCATGATTTCTCTAGCAGTCACTGGCAGAGTTATAAGCCCCAGAAAGGGCAGGGGAAAAGATGACTGTGACTCCTGCCCACCAAGCACCTGGAGGTTCCTCCTTCCTGGCAATTCATCCCCAGCCTTGTGGGTCTGGCGTGCTGTCGGGGCGCAGATCTGGGGTGCTGGGACTGCACAGTGTGCCTCTTGCACAGACGTACGCACTCCGCGGGGGCTTCGCTTGGGAGACGGTGGAGTGAGCCCAGCAGAAGACCTTCGTGTGCTCTGTACCGGGACAGCCCGAGACAACGTGTGTTGGAGGAAAGGCAGAGTTAGCTTTGGCAGCAGGATACTGGGTATGGATAGCCTTTTTGTGGGGTGGTCTGGTGAGGTCTGTTTTCAGGTCTGAAGGCAGGAGTCTGTCCGTTGGGCAAGTTGTTCCTCCAGTAATAAAGTTTTTCCCCACCTTGCGTTTGGGGAACAGAAGGGGAGGATGGAATAGGCAAGGAGGAGCCAAGGCGTTATTTGTCCTCACTTAGGATCATGGGGAAACTCCAAATGCTGCCCCTGAACCACCTTCCATGCTTTGTTGCAATTTTATATGTGAAGGCATGGCCGTTTACAAAGAACGTGCAAAATGTGCTTTCTCTGGGTGCAGCAGTCACGTAGCACCTGAAGCCCTTGCTCCCAGCTTTCTCCAGGCAACATCTGGTCCTTTAAAGTGTCGCTTTTTGCTTCTTCTCAGGGCTGTGCTGTGACAGTTTTTGTGCCGTCTGGTGCCAGCCAGCTCCACCCCCTGCCTCTCTCCTGCAGCTTCAGAAACCCTCCTAAAACACTAACTGGCATAAATCCTCCTCCCACGCGTGTCAAACGTGTGCCTTTGTTTGGGTGATGGCACGTGCCTGTATTTGCTGAAGTTGGTTTAGTTGCTGGGTTCTGCAAGCAATGCAACTGTCTCCTACAACTGTCTTTGGAGAATAGTGGTGTTTACGCTTCCCCCTCACCTCCGTTCCTGTATGCTTCAGCCCAGCCTGAACTATTTTAGTGCAACGATCGAGAGAAGCAGCAATTGCTCATATGATGTGTCACACCATAAACTTCAGGAAAGTAATTCATTCCAACAGTAATTCTAGGACTCTGGAACCAAAAATATGGCCTATTACTCATCTTTGTATCTCATAACACAGAACAACCTAAACCATTTATTTATTTACACAGTGAAGATTTAGCCAAAAGCGAAGTGTTGAATGTCAAGAGCCGCTGTTGATACATATTCAGAGTAATTACTTGCTTTGTCATTAATTTTTTATTTCTGTGCCAATATTGGCTGACAATTCAAGAGGGATAGGCATGATGTAAAGAGCCCATACGTGAAACTTGGAAGAGCAAAACAGAATAATTGTAATGTTAAGAGTAGGTTATGAAAGCTTGAATGTGTTTGTTTTATGATTAGCTAACATCTACAGTATTTTCTATACTGAATGCATTTTCCTTCTGCATGGATGAAATTTTCAGGTGTATGCGCGTATATGCACCATACACGAGGCTGTGCATATTAAACGCATCGGGGCACATTCCGTCTCCACTTACCTCAGTGTAACTCTAGATGAACTCAAAATCAGGGGTATTGAGCTAAGTCAGCCCTGGAGTTACTGAGTGCACAGTTTGCTTCAGAATGAATTGTAAATTGGAGGAGAATCCAAGAAACTCAAACAGGCAAAACCAAAAGAAAAATAAAACCAATCCAAAACAAACAAAAAACAACAACAACAACAAAAAACCACAAGAGCTCTGCCTGACAGTGCTGGCACCTTTGCGCAACCCTTGTACCATGGGATGCATTTCATTTAGGAAAGCAAAGAGATCCTATGAGAAAGCAAAAGCAAGAGCAGTGCAAGGGAAAGGGCATTGACTAGGAGGGCAGGAAAATAAATGAAAAGAGTGGTAAGGAAGATGACCTGGGATGAAGAGAGGGAGAGGAACAAAAGCTAAAAGCAGTTATGGAGATTATCTGTATGAAAGTTGATAGGATGCTTAATGTGTTGGGGTCAACTGTGCATTTTTTTCTATATATGCGTAGATATACAGAGGTTTCTTTAAAGACCTTGGCTTTTGAATTGTCCCTGAGATGGAGAGAAGGGCATCCATCTGAAATATTTCTGGGGTGACCTGTGCTGCAGCAGCAGCATGGAACTGGGAGAGGGGGCAAGGTCTTGCTCACACTGTCCCGGGAGCGAGCAAGATGGCACAGAAGCTCATGTCCTCTCTGGTGTGGGAAACGCAAGTCTTCTGTGGTCTTAATTGGTGTTTTACTCTTCTCTTTCCCCTGTGCAAAGCTGTTGCTGAGACAAAACTGTTATTGCCTCCTTTGTCAGCTGGCTGTTAGCTGTGCTGGCAGACCTCTTAGACTCGATGCAAGGGACATTGAAGGTACAGGAAAGGTAGCTCAGAATAAAGGTTGGGCTTGAAGGCAGCTCTGCTGGGATAGATACGGTGCCTGACCAAGCATCTGTCAAAATCAAGGAGAAAATTTGTCCTTAAGGCATGGATAGCTGATTCTTTGTGGTAGTGAAGAAGCTGGCAAGTATTCACGTAGATGGGTCTGTCTCCTGGGTTCAGGTGTTTGCCTCTGTTCCCCACAGCCATGCTCAGCCTGCGTAGGAGATGTGCATGTGTTTAGTAATGTGCTTTTTTTAGTCAATGAATTCAGGATGCCTTCCTGATATGGATAACAGGTTACTGCTCTGTTTTGTTAATAATCCATGTTGTGTATCCTGCAGCTGTGGAAAATATTAGCATTTTGGTGTGCATTTTTTTCAAGTTTTGCTGAGGTGGTGTTGTGCTGCCAGCAAACAAACTAGTATATCATGTTTCTGTTACCCATGAATTTGTTCATTCTCACCAGAAGAACTTCTGTGGTTTGCTGTCCAAATAATCTATGCAAACCTTTGTGTTCTTGGTCTTATCTCATTAGATGGAAGAACATACTAATTTAAGACTGTTTCCTTGGTGAATCACCTGAGGCTTTCAAAAATGGTTAAGTAAGGCTCTGATTTGCCTGTTGTCTTATCTTGCAATGAAATGATTTTTCTTTAATGTGACTAGTCAGGAATGTAGCTTCCAGGCGTTTATGGCTCTGATGCTGCTCCACATTTCACCCAGGCAGCTGTCACACATGTGGCGTTTAGCCTTATCTTCTTATCAAGGGTATTTCATTAGAATAATCTTTTAACAGCAGAAATGTGTCCAGCTAATAAAGTATGCCACGATGCTGACTTCTGGTTGTTAAGACAAACTATTAAGCCCAGACTCCTGTAGTTTTATTCTTCAATTCCTCTGCTGATGAAAACTTGACTTTGACTCAAGGAGTTTGTGTCAGATGGTCTGGGTCTATTTTTGTTGTCATATTTTTTGTCGCTTTTGTTTTCTAAAGGAAAACCAAATTGTTCACTAATTTAGCCTTTCCTTTGCTGGTAGAAAAAGAAATGTAAGGCTAGCCAAACCGGGAGGCTGTCACATGCTTGACGTGTGCCTTGCACTTTCTCACGTGAGGAAGCTGGCCAGGCATGTTGTGAATAACTTTGTCTCCCTGTTGCTGAAGACCAGCAGCCCACAATGCCACGGATTGTAACAAAGTAGTTGGCTGTAGCTGGAAGCGAGCATGCTGTGAGTAGGTAGTTCGTCAGCCGTGGGGAGGGATGCTGTGCAAGATGGAGATGGAAGGAAGCCTGTTTGTCTTGTGTTGTTGTCTAGGTGTTGAGAATTAGCAGTCAGGTAGGTAAAACTCAAAGATTTTCCCCGTGTTTGTTATTTCTTCTCATTGGAGGACTAAGGTAATGCAGGAGGTCCTCCAAGGTCAAATCAAGGCACACAGCAGAGATGCGGGTGCCTCTGTTGGGGAGGGCAGAGGGATTGTGGCATTTTTTGTGCTTTTTGTTGGACCCGTACCTGTGCAAACAAGAACCTTTCCCATCAGTTTCATGTAAAATTTCAGCATCGTGCAGGAGTACCAAGCACTGTGTTTCCCTCCCCTCATCCTGACAAACAACCAACTGTCACTTCACTAATGATCAGCGAGCTGTTGGGGCTCGGTGCATGCGTTGAAGGACTTCCTTTGTTGCAGAGCTCTGAGGAAATGAGGGGCAGGGGAGGAGGATTCAGCAGTGCCTTTTGTTGCTCAGCTGGCATATGCTGTTAAATCATTGTCTGGTGCAGATGACCTGGAATTCTGCAGCACGCACTCTAAATAAGAAATCTCAATAAATAAATACCTACAAATAAATAAATATCTACAAATTTGAGGCAGATAAAGACAGATACCTTTATTGCGATTATTTGATGCCTCTGTTAAAACAGTGAAAGGAATCAGATTCTTTAAGCATAGAAAAGAGTGGTATCCTAGCTGGTCCCGTCCTTTTGTTCTCATGTGGTGCTCTGCACCCGCAGTAGGAATGAAAGCACTTCAATAGGGCTAGCAAATACTGTGTCATAGACTGTGGCATGGAGTCTCCTTGCTTTTATTACGTACTGTTGTGATGGGCTTCAGCTGGCTTGGGCAGCTCTGAGTGGTGTACAATTTAGTACTTGCATTTAAAAAAAATGGATTTTGCAAAGTTACTCAGTTCTAGAAGTAACAGGGGCATTGTCTTTCATGTATGTTTTAAAAGAGAAAAAGAAATGTGCCAGGAGAGTGGTACCAGCATAACTTTGTTTTTCTTAGTATTTTTTTTTCTTTTCAGTCAATGTAAAACTAGCACTCGGTATAGTTTAAGAAACTTGTCATGGAAGCATATCATCTCAAGTTGTATATCCTAAGCCAGGAAAAGCAAAAATGACGTTTACAACTTGTAAATACCAGCTTGGAGACTTTCTGAAAAAGTAGATGAAATTAAATGTCCGGCATTAAATGTGTGAAGTATTTGGGAATGGTTAATGAGATTGTCGTCTTCCCTTTGTTACATATTTCGTTGCAATAACTTTTGTCTGTCATTGCACAAGGGGATAAAGAACTACATTGTCAGTGGAGGCTGGGGTTGCAAAATCAGCTCTTTCTCTGACCTGGGCAGCTGTGCCTGAAGCAGTGGTGTATCAGTTGAGAATGACAGCCTTTGATTTATTTATTTAATTCATTTATTTTTATTTTTCAGGTTGTTTGTGCGGGGTTAAAGCAATAAATCATCAGTGTGACTGCTAACAACCCACCTCTTCTTGATTTTTCACTAGGTGGCAGTGAAAGTAATTGACAAGAAAAGAGCCAAAAAGGACACCTATGTCACCAAGAATCTGCGACGGGAAGGGCAGATCCAGCAGATGATCCGCCACCCAAACATAGCCCAGTTGCTGGATATACTGGAAACTGAAAACAGCTACTACCTTGTCATGGAGCTGTGCCCTGGTGGCAACCTGATGCACAAGATCTATGAGAAAAAAAGACTTGAAGAGCATGAAGCACGCAAATACATCAGGCAGCTTATTCTGGCAGTAGAGCATCTTCATCGGGCGGGAGTAGTTCACAGGTAATCTTTAAAACCCTCTCTGGAACAAATTTATCCCAGAGCCTCGAAGTTATATCTATGCATGTATTTATATAGCAAGGTGGCTTCCTTTTGAAAACATATTCCGGCCAGCTTTTCGGCTAATCTTTATGCTGTTGCTTAGATGCTCATATTTTAGACAACAAAGGTATCTCTGGAAGGCACTTACCGAGATGTTTAACTTCAGGTGAGCACGCAGGAGCTGTACCGACTCCATGTCCTTAAGCAGAGGCCTGTACTAGAGTAGTACTGCTTTGCCTCTTTGAAGCTCCGTACCAACATTAACTAATGAATAGTTTCACTGTTTCTTTGAGGAGGCTGTGTCTACTGTTTCGCTGGTGGAAATGCAGCAGTACAGGGAGATGAACAGATTTGCCCCAAATCTGTCAGTGACACAGCTGGGATGAAGCCTGAAAGGGTCCACAAAAGTCCCTTGCTTGTGCTTCTCTGCTCTTTCCACTAATTGTATCGCCCCAGCGGGACCTCACAAGATTGGAGAAAAGGACGTACGATCCAGAGTATGCAGCTGTTCAGTTCATCTTGCAGTGTCTTCTCAGGAGAAATCCAGAGCTGTTATGATACTCTGTTTTGTGTTTCTTTCTTTAGGACCTTCTTTTAATCAGTGAATAAACAGGATGTGGATCTCCTTGCAGGAGGATGCTGTGAAGTTAAATGTTTACCTGGGCTCAAGGGGAAACAGGACAAGTTAATCAAACAGAGGTCTGCTGAGGGTTATGGAATAAGGAATAGCCTTACCGTACCTCTGCCTGAAGTCCATGAGCAGCATCTGGCTCTGCCAGGCTGGGAGAGTACAGGTGGAGATACCAGACATGGTTGCCTGTCATTTCTTTCTCCACTTATGTGCTCTTGGCTGCTATGGAGACAGGAGGATGGTGGGCTGATGTACCTTTGGTCTGACCCAGTATGTCTCTTCTTCCATTCTTAGGTGTATTTATAGGATGCTGTCTAAGAAGGAGACCACACTTTCTAAATTTGGGATGACTGGAATTAAGTCTGAACTCCCACAGATTTGCCACGCAACACTGAGCAAGTCGTGTAGGCCCCATCGTCTCAGTTGCAGGAGCTAGGCGCCCGCGGGTCTGGGACTTAGTCTCCTTGGCTGCACTTACACTGCAGAAGTTGGGAGCTGCCATAGGTGCCCGACTACGGGGCTGCTGTGCAGGCAGCTGGCAGCCCACGGCCAGCTCCTCCAGCTGTGCCCAGCTGTGTGCTGAGCTGCCGACCGCTGGGCTATACTGTTGGGTGCATCTGGCTTGGCGGAGCTCCACATACCCTGAAATCTGCTTTTTTTTGGCCTTGAGGTCTCTCTGCTTGTTCCCTGTGGTCTGTTAGGGGTAGGTGCTACGTGCACGTATAACCTAGGGGGCACTGAGGGCTTACCTCACGCTGAACTTCTGGTCCCGCTGTAATATAAGTATTGGAGCAGCAGCCAGGTCTAGTCTGCAGGTTCTCTATCAGCAGCTGAACTGCTGACCTCGTTAAATCATTAACCCCACAGTTTGGAGCATGGAAAAGGAAGAAGTCTACTTATTGCTTTAAAGGATCGATTCATATCCCATATATATGGAGGGGGGTCGTGGGGGAAGGAAAAAGGTCAAAGTTTCTGAGATGGGCAGAGAAAAACCTGTCAGGAACAGATGAGGATGCTGAACTTTTAGAAGCAGCATTGAGTTCAGCAGCAGTGGTGCCTCTCACTGGAAAATCTGCCCTCTGCTTAATGGCACGATGTCCAGCGCACTTAAGGGGGGCTGGCAGGACTGGCTTTGATTCCCTTCCTGGTCAGAGAGGATTCAAACCCACATTATCCATCTGGATAATGAGCAGGTCCAATTCTCGTTACACCGGTAAAATATTTCTCTGGCTTAACAGTTCAGCATCTTGACTTACTCTGTGAACAAGGTATGTAGAGCAGCAGGGACACACGAGAAAAACCTGAGTGGCCCAATCCAGATTTCTTCTCCTGGATCTCTGCGTGCAGGAGAGGGAGAAGGACTAGTAGTCACTGCAGCAGTTGTCCTTCAGCTTCTTTGGCTTTTGACTGTGGCAGCTCTGAAAACAGACTACTCAACTGAAGAGGGGAAAAAATAGTGCAGAAGTCTGATTCATGCTCACCCTGGATGCAGTGGCAGTGTTCAGTTGTTGTTATTGTTGTTATTTTTAAAACAGGTAAAAATAACAGTGCTTTCATTGAGGTGGTGGTGATCTGTGGGTGTTCGCATTCGATGCGTGTGAAACAAAACACGGCATTGTAGGCCAGGAAGCGTTCTGCTATTTGCCTCTCTCAGAATGCTTTCATCATTCACATTGAATCAGGCAGAGCAATGAAAAGTATTCACTGAACCTTTGATTATAAAAGTCACCAGCGTTTTTGTCCATGTTATTCAGGGAATAATCTAGATGTCTTGCCCTCTTCTGTAATTCAGGTTGGAAAAAAAGCCAGAAATAAGTTGCATGAAATTTGGTTACGTTATTTGATGAATATTACTCAGCCGGCTTCATGATTTACAATCAATACTTGGCTTGGCAGAAAAGCACTCTGATCTTTGGACAAGAGCTGGGACCAAGAACTCAAAAGAAATGCCTCTTTTAGGAAGCAGTGTGACGTGCGAACAGTCTAAAAAGTTTCAAGAAACCTCACTTTAGTTAGAGAGGTAAAAAAAATTATTTGAGTTTGACCATATTTTAAATTACAAATCTTTCATTTCCTATGATGTATGAGAACTGCAAGCTCCCCAGGGCAGGAATGACATCTTTGCTGAGGAGTGTCCAGTTTTCAGTACTCTTTGGCTGCTTTCTGGAAAAAGAAATGCCGCTATTCTAAATATAATTTCATGTAATCACTTGTGTTTCATTCCTTTTATCAGAAGAGCTGGTTGGTTGCTAAAAATACACTTGCAACAAGCTCGGCTGTGAATCAGGTAGGAATATTTATCTGTCCTTCTGACAGAAGAAAACAAACCCAAATGGCAGTATCTGGTGAAGCTTTCTCTTTTCAGAGGGTGTTTACACAGGCCTTCATGCTGTCAAAAGGCAGGATGAACAATAAGCCCCTTGGGAGCGTAAGGACAACAGAGAAAACAAAGTGAAAGCCTTGGTGCTTGCAACTGCATCCCACAGGAAATTCTCAACAACCCTTTTAAAGTAATTTTAACAAAATTCAATCCCATTCAGTGCAATTACTGTCACGATGTCAAAGAAAAGAATTTAATAATGTATTGGTAGCAAAGGTAGCTTTCTATGTTCCCCCTTTTTCAGTCTTCGTGGCAGTATATTCATACCTTCCACTGCCATTTTGTAATTAAAAGCAGATCAAGAGTTTGAAAGACATAAGAAAATACTTGAGGTTTTGAGCGGAGTTTGTATATTTTTCCGTAATCGCCCTCTGCTCTTTCTCTAGCGCACGAGAAGAGTAAGGTGGTGTCATGATGCAGTTGCTTAGGGTGTTACAGGAGTCCTGCTTTGGTACCCGCTACTTTGACGTGTTGGCTTTGGTAACTTCCATCCTATTAATTTTAAGTGTCAGTAGTCTGGCTGCTGATGCAGTATTTATGACAGATCCGGCACTACAGAACAAAGCCTCCTTTTGAAGTGCAAAGCTGGTTTGTCTTTCTATTTTATGTCAGATTTCAAAATTACCTTTGGGCATTCTCTCTTGGACTGCTCTGCTGTAAACAAACTAAACATTGTTTTAGTAAAGACAATGGACTGAATTCTGCTTTTACAGAGGCAACTGCATTGAATTCAGTGACTTCCTGACTGATAGAAGAATCAGGCTCAGTAAATAATACTTTGATAGCAAAGCAATGCCTTTGAAATGTGTGTTAACGTGATGATGAACCCAGATCTCTGCACCCTTTCCAGCTCTTTCATGGGGCTACAAAGTGAGCTTGTGGGTTGGTAATTAAGACGTGATTTTTGGTGGCCCAAGCCTAAGGTAGTTTGCTTAATGAAGCAGGCTTGTGTTGCTTGGCAGAGTCACTGGCTTGAGTAAGGGTTTTCAAAGTGGTCTGTGAAGCTCTAAGCAAAGACCCATCAACAAAAGAAAAAACTCCAAACCCAAACAAGCCATCCTGTGAAGCAGGTCCCATTCTCAAGGAGGGAAACTGAAGGTCTCCAGCAACCGTGTGTCTTCTCCCCAGCTCCATCCCATGTACTGTGGTACTTACACAGCTGCATGGTGCTCCCAGTCACAAAGCAGCTGTGTCCAGCTCCACAATCCTGTCAATAAGTGCAGGCCACTTGCAAAATTATGGGGGCCTTTGAGTCTGCAGGGACCTGCACATATGCCTAATGCTTAATTGCTCTGGGTCTTCCCACTGACTTCCAAGAAGGACCTCAAGCATTAATGTGCGTCATGGGAAGTAACTCGCATTCTGCCTTGCAGTATACAGCCATTAAAAACATGCAAAAAAAAAAAACCCAAACGAAAAACAGAATAAATATGGTGGTATGTTTGCTTTTGTTGGTTGTTAAACCGTTTATAATATTGTGCATGAAATTCAGCGTTCCCTAACTTTCAAATGTGATGGTGCTATTTTTTCCATTGCAATGAATTAACATGAACATTCAAACAAAGCAGCAACTCAGATAAGCCTGTCTGTAAATAATAATAATAAAAATAAATATAAAATAGTGATAATAATTAAAAAAAACAAAACACGCTGGAACCAGGCCGAACTGACATAGTAAAGCATTTAGGAACTTGAGGGAAGTCAGTCCTGTCTTTACAGGATGAGCTTAAGACAGATATAAAACCAGATTGTACAGTTACACGTTTTGTCAAAAAGAAATGGCAGATAATTTGTTGTGTTGTTAAAGTCACTTAAAGTATTCACGGAATAACCCCTCTATCCTCACTGACCCCGTCCTTGTCCAGACCAGCAGGCTGTATTTGCACGCCTGCTGCCCTTGCCGTGGGTGCCAGGTTCCTGTCGTACATCGGTGCTGGTCACCTATGTGCACTGCTGGCGGTCGGCTCCACGGGATCGGGCTGCCCGGGTGGTCCTGCCCTGCGCCCACTGGAGAATCCATGTCTGTGTAGCAGCAGTTCTCCAGCTGTGGTCTAGTCTGGATTTTCTTGGTCTGGTTTTGTATGGCTTTTGCTTTGTGTTTCTGAGACTGGTTCACATGGAATCTCCTTGTTAGGTTGCATCGAGGAGTGATGTTGTCCTAATTCCCAGAGTCACACCGAAAAAAGAGCTTTCGTATAGACGTGGACTGACAAAAATGCAGTACATATGAACTATTAGATCAGCTACCGCTTACTGGCAAGTCTGCTGAGAATAGACATATGGGTGAATGGCTTTAATTAACCAGGTCTGATTGCACTGTATACTGAGGCTATATTTAAATTTTTATTTTTTTCCTCTGATAGCTTTAAGATTCCTTGTAATGTTTATCCTTAGTTTTATTTTTTTAACCTTGAATCCTTTTAAATATCTTGTGTTTATTTTTAGCTCTTCTGTCACTCATTTGTTATTCTAATTGCCTGTATGTCTTTTTGCCTCAGCTTACAGCTTTCATCTTTCCATTCTCTTTCCTTTAGTTTTAAAAGCTTACCTCTTCTTAGCTAATGTTTAATGTACTCAGAACTTCCAAATTGCCTAGCTTCTTGCTTTGAGAGGTCATACTAAGTGTTTCAGTGTATGACTTGAAACCCCAGTTGGTTCTGTTGATTTTTCAAGTCTTTTTTTCTTTCTCATACTGTTTTTTGGCACTCCCTCCTGCTAAATACCCAGCCCCGATATCTTTCTAGAGGCTAATCATACTGTCTGGAAAAATCTCCATCTGCAAGCAATAAAGGCATGACACGTGAAGAAATAAGCCCCTTTTTGGCAGTGGGGGGAAGCGGAAGTGGGTTGATCTGGATCCATCTGGCAAGGCACATCACTCTTGTACTAAGCAATTTCTTAGCCGTGGTGGTTACCATACGGCAGAAGCTCCCTTTGGAGGAGGCAGAGAGGTGTGTTTGTAGTGTGTTGCGATGCATGCAGTTTCCTGCAAAGAGAGGAATGCCACTGAATAGCAGAAATTTGCAAAACATTCTTCGATAGATTTATGTATTATTCACCTTACTTCTTTTCATGCGTAAAGCAAGGAAATTCTGCAAGAAGTGCTAACTAGGGTATGGAAACAGCTGTTCAGTTGGGAGAAGGTCCTTGTGACTGCATGGATGAAGTGAGTGTCATCCCACATGCAAATACTCTTCTTCCTCAAATTTATTTGAAAGATAGCATGGACATAAAATGAAGTGGAGAGGAACATTTTAAAAAAGGCTTGGAGTTGGTCACAGCTATTTCTCTTTCTTTCCCAGATCCTTTCCTGTGAAATTGCTCTGTTTGGTTTGGTTGGTTTACTTGTCTTATTTTATTAAGCATTATATCTTCATCTGCAATAGAGGCATTCTTCATTACTCCCTTTGCCTTACAAAGGCAAAATACCATGGATGTCACTGACTTCCCATAATTACAGCTGATGGCTTTATTATCCATTTTTTTCCGAAGTGTACTGGAAGAAGCATCGCTGACAGTCTGAGCTATTGATATTCCGGCATGCTAATAGAAATATTTTATGTCTGAATTGTGGAAAAATTCTCATAACAAAGATGCAACCAATTGCTAGAAGTCATGGACAGGTTGTATAGCAACCTCAGTGATTTTTTGTGTTATACTTAATGCTTATACTGTACTTAAAGCAGTTTGGCGTTTCTTAGGGGAGGGTGGAGTAATCTCTGGGATATTTTTCTTATGTAGAACATGGTTTAGGAAAGCACAACCACATTCTTAAGTGGTGAAAGAGCACATGTAAATGAACTAAGTTCTCACAAGTACGTGTCAGCAGAAGGGTCGGTGGTCTTGTAGAAGATGACTGCTTTCGTTTTATCCTCTCTCCCCTGAAATTGGTCAAGGCCCTGGTCTGTGAAGTGGTTCTGTAGAGGTTAGGCAGAGCAGCACGATGGAGGAAGCACTAAAGTGGCACTCAGAAAACTTGTGTGATGACTTCCTCAGCTTTCTTACTAGCATACTGGATAGCATTGGGCAAGGCATTTCAATCCCTCAGCCTCAGTTTTCGGCTCTAGTGCATGAGAATCATAGAATCATGGAATGGTTTGAATTGGAAGGGACCTTACAGATCATCTGTTTCCAACCCCCCTGCCATAGGCAGGGATGCCACCCACTAGATCAGGTTGCCCAAAGCCCCATCCAACCTGGCCTTGAACATCCCCAGGGATGGGGCATCCACAGCTTCTCCAGGCAACCTGCTCCAGTGCCTCACCACCTTCATGGTGAAAAATTTCTTCCTTGTACTATGTTTCTTCCTTATGCTAGGATACTGGTGCTGACCACCTCTGTAAAGAGTTTGGATGTCTCATCCCCATGGGAAGGCTAATTCTAGTTCCCAGAATTGTAGACAGTAGCAGAGACGAGACATTTGGCTCCTCAGAACTCTGCAGAAGACAGCTTATTCTTCAGCTACATCCAATGAAGAGACTTTAGTAATGAGGAGTAATGAGGAAATGACCTCCAATTCAAAAACATATTTGAAATGTTTCCCATGTACAAGGTTTCTGCAGGCTTACAAGTACATGAAAAATTCAAAGAATCTGATTAATTGCAGGATTTACTGACAAATGTTTGTAAATTCATTTTGTACGTGAAGAATTGGTGTGAACCTGTATATGAAAGCACTGGTAATTATGGAGAGGAGACAGTGCATGGGGCTTTCTGCTTTGAATGTGGAACTGTGTGTGCTGCTTTCATAATACCCGTTATTATATATGAATCTTGTAAATAAACTGATGAGAGTGATGGGAAGTTGCTTCATTATTTCAGAGGCTCACTCAAAATATTTTATTTCTTTCAGAGACTTGAAGATAGAAAATCTGTTGCTAGATGAAGACAACAATATCAAGCTTATTGGTATGAAACTAGTTTGGCAATTCTAGTAATTAAAATTGGTAGTTTTGTAAAGAGAATTTTTGAGACTTCATAATCCTCCATGTGACAACTGCTCATGTTGCTGCAAAGAGGAGCTGGGAGAGTATAGATAGCAATCAAGCTGTTCCTGACAGCATCTTGTGAAAAAATGTTCCAAATAATTCAGCTCTTACTGAGTATGGGCATAATCCTTCATCTTCTAACCAGCGGCTTTTAAATCAGAAACTTTGTAAAGAATTAGAGAACTGACACTGCAGAAGTAAATTGTTTTATTATCTTGATAGTTTCGTATTTACTGAGTGTTGGATTCTGTCCCCATATGCATGTGCTTCTGCTGAAGTCAGTGGGAGTAGCACACATTTTTAGCACCTGGCAAAATTTGGTCCTTTATTTATATTTGTTTAATTTGCTTCCAGAACCCAATAAGAAATTGGTTTAGAGGGCTGTTAAAAAAATAAAATCAACAATAGAGACTTGATTGTATTTGGGTATCAGTTGTACGCAGTGCTCAATTCACTGAAGTTGTGCAGACATTTTAGATTAATCATCTGTGGATATAGTCTCTCCCATTAATATTAATGTGTGCACTGAAAAGAAAATATGCCCGTCAAAAAAAAAAAAAGTTTATATTTATTTCCAAGCGTACACTTTTGCCAACAGCACTGTCTGTGGCTGCAGACTTAAAACACTCGACTGACTTTCTTTTCGACTTTCTTTCTTCAAAAAGTTTCATCATCTGAAAAGTGATGAAAAACACAACATTCAGGTCAAATGGACAATCACTGTAATGTATGAAGCACATGCATCTCAAAACAAACAAGAACATAGTTAATGAAATTTGAAATACTCAAAAATTACTTAGGGAATTCAGTCTCTAGAAAAACTACCACAACTTTTAGTCATTACTCTGTTGTGAATCAAATATCTCTGAGAAAATAATAGCAAAAGCGAATGCTGCATTACCTCAGTTATGGGTCAAGAGGATACTGATATGTTACCATGAATCATTCATCAGTAATGATGGATACCACCCATTATCTTGATTTAGCAGATAAGTGAGACCAGATGGTTTGCAACGGTGCTATATGAACATCTGATAAATTTAAAGAATTTCTATAACTTTCCTGTTATTGGGTGTTTGATTACACAACAGTGTGAACTTGACCTCCAAAACCAGATCTAATCAGATGATCTATGTACAATTAGAACTTACATGCCAAAAAATAACTTCAGAGCTGTTCCTGCAGTTTCATTTGCTTCAGTTGTATAGGAAGGTCTCCTCACAGTGGGTGGTGTGGGACATATGGAGAAAGAGACAGATCTTCCATAGCCTAGCTAGCATTGAGATAAATTGTCTTCAGGTTTGCAGCCTGATGTTTTAAGCAAGGCAGATTGTACACGGTATGTATTTTAAAACAAAGCAATTAAATCCCACCGTCCAGCTGGGTATGTTATAGAAAAATAAAGGTTGCTTTATTAGTAATAATTTCACTGTAAGTAAAAACAGATTTAAAATCACAGTCAGCTCAAACACTTGTGTTTTATCAACAATCAGCTTAAGTCCGTTGTTTCATCTCCTCCCATTCCCAAAGGAAAATCTCTGATCTAATTTTCCAGAGAAGCCACTATTTAATTAAACAACCCCAGACAGTTAGGATTTGTTTTCCCATGTTTCACACAAACTAGCTGTCCCATGTCTCATGCGAGGAAAATGTTTCAGCACCTGTCTGTGGCTGGTGGAATAGACCTGATAATTTACTCCTCTTCCTCCTCCATGCCTGTTCCCTCACTCAGCTCATTCCACATTTAGTAAAAATATTTCATGTAGTCTTTCTAGAAACGTGATGAATCAGTTGTGTTGCTGTGTAGAGCTGCCCAGGAAGTTTCTTCACTAGTGGAGAGTATGTTTTGAGGAATTATGTGCTGCTTTTCATGCTTTCAAGAAGAGGCTTTGAGCTTCAAAACCAGCTCACATTAACTGCTTTGGGGTAGGAGCTTAGTCTCCATATCTTTTGCAGCAGGAGACACTCCAGTATCTAGTAAAAATGTTGCTCTTGTAATAGCTGTGAAATTAAAATAAAAGAAAAGAAAAGAAAAGAAAACCATAAAGGAAACAGAAAAGGTGAATGGAAGATGAACAACGTAACATGAAGTGACATTGAAAGTCCTTGTTCATGCATTTCAGTGAGAACTGAATCCCTTGAATCCCTTTCTTCACCCGGCTGCTTAATGACACCTTGCTTTCGTTACTCTTTTTGGCTACCTGATAAGGTGGTTTAGAATATGTTCTTATTATTATTAGAAAAATTCCATTTGCTGTGTTAAGTGGACTTAGCTGCCTGGGTAAGTCTCAGATCTAAGAACATGAGGACTGGCAACACTGGAAGTAATTCATTTTTCTTTATTTACCAGCCCATAATGATAGGTGTATGCAAAGTCCTTGGCACTCTGATCAAGGACGTATGGCACCAAAAGGCCCCTGCCTGTAAGTTGCTCTACTGAGGTCTGTAGAGCTCTGCTGGCGTACACGAAGGTCAAACTTGTCCACGAGCTCTCACTTTGTGCTAAGGCTTGTGCTATTAAATAACTTTTTCCATATTCCAACTGTCACAGCTTCAGAGATAGCCATGTATCCATAGCTTAATGCTGATTTTCTGGAGGCGTTGAAAAGTAGTAGTGTAATGCGATACTTCGATAGTATGAAGAGTGGGGGTGGTGGAGCTTCCATGTCATAATATTTACTCTGGAAAACCAAGTATGGCCTTTGATCTGAATTCTGTAATTAGCTAGGCTTATTGAAAAAAGCCCAAGACAGAGACAGGAATGGCAGTAAAATTATCAATGCTAGTGGTAATACCATTCTTACCAAGATAAAAAGTGCATCCTTACTACAAATCACCCTGTGATCACAATGTGCTGCCACCATATTCATAACAATGTTCCCATTTCTTTTGCAGTAAAATCCCTGTTGCCAGTATGCTTGCATTTGCACACATTTTTAATTTCAACAGGCACTAGCAAAAAAAAAAAAAGAAAAAAAAACCAGTATATCAGCCTAGTTTTAATGAATGAGCTGAGAAAAAGTCCATGAGATGTTTGTAGTTAAGCAAATAGGATAGTGAAAACTTTCAGTAGAAGGTACCTCCATTGATAATGATAAACGGATGCTGGTTTACACCAGATCAGAATATAACCATTATGGATTTTGATTGTAAAGCATTATATTACAGTCAAGTAATTTTGACGTGGTATGTCACAGTAAGGTAAAGATGATGAATAATATACCCTGTAGAGGTATTTTTTCTAGTTTTTACAAGTATTTTACAGCTGTCGTAACCCATCTCAGGCCATAGCTAATAAATAAATTAATGAAGTAAATGGATCCTCAGAAGTATTTGTGTAAGCCCCAGGGATAACACAAATCTAGCAGAGATGATTAAGCAGTGCCCAAAGACAGTTGTTTTCTATCAGAGGCTGGGAAATTGCCTTGATCCTCCCTTCAGTTTTTACAGTGTTCTCCAGCAAAACCCTTTGAGCCTCTTTGGCTGTTTAAATGTGGTGGTGCTGTGCTTGCCTCCTTCTCAGAGAACCAGACAGTCAAGTGGAAAGCACTCTGCAGTCATTTGGACACTCCAACCCACATAGTCATTTTTGTATAATTTTTTTTTGGTGAGCATTATTCATTTTTAGCCCAGTTTCGTAAGGGAGCAAGGCTTATGTGAATGCCCTGGCAGGGTGCTTTTAATACCTGGCGGGACTCTTGTCTAATTTCAGTCACATTTGGCATGGGGCGAATCCTAAAGGACAGGCCATTCCTTCAAGTCTCATGCAAATAGTAGGCAGATAAGGGAGAGAGACCCTAATCAGTGGCTCTGTGGAGGGAGGCATGGGCTCAGCAGTTGCCTCTTGCATGTGGCCTGCGAGATGCGATGCTTTTAGCCCAGCTAGGCAGGCGGGTAGCACGCACAGAAGGCTGCTGTTTTGTGAGAGACATGGATGCAAGACAAGTCTACAGGAACAAGATTCAGTGGTTTGTTTCTCCGGACTGCCATGTTTATGTAAAAGACAATTTTCATTTTAAACACACGTACATTTGGGGAATTTTTAAGAAGACAGAATGAATAAAAAAGGAGATAAACAAATGTCAGTGTTCTTAATACCAGTGTTTTTGTTGCAGCTGTCATCAATAGCATGCTATTAATAAATGTGAACATCTTTGATTGTGACCTCTCTAGATCCTCTGCTCCTGGATATATTGCCCTGCCGCAAAGGCATATTTCCCAGCCTGTCAGCTTTGCCCACATCCTCCTTCTCCTTGCGAGTTTGCCTCGCTTCTTCCCCTTTATCATGTCAAGTTGTTTGCCTTCTTTCAAAACCCTCTGCAACCTCTCCTCACCTTCCCTTGTCATCTCTGAGACTGTGGTTTCATAATTGCTTTCTACCAAGCCGAGCGTGGGCTACCACTAGACAGGGTGCTTGCACGCCCCTGACTGCACGTTGCCCCCAGCCTCTTCTGCTGCTGCTGTGACCGAGCTGCAAGCCAGTTCTGCGGCTGCTCTCCTCGAATTTCTCTTCTTGCTTAGTGGTTTAATTTTTAAGATCCTTTCTTAAACGCAGCTCACCCTGCAGCCATACCAGCACTGGAGCAGACGAAGGAGATCGGGGGAGCACCCTCCTTGGCGCCAGCCTGGGCTTGGGTTGGCTGAGAGCACTTGTGAAGCTGCAGACTCCTCCAGTGCGGAGAGGCTGCGTCTGGTTCCTGATCAGTTCATGATGCCAGCCTTTGCCAGTCCCTTGCTATTATTGCCAGCAAAGAACATCAGATACACTCAGGGGCCAGAAATACAGTAATTCAAGACAGAAGAGGGGGAGAGAGAGCCAAATCAACACATTGCCCTTCTTTCTTCAGGATCGCCCTGTGTTGTGTCAGAGCTGAAGCGCTGACTCTGCAACCCTGTGTGTTTGTGCATCACCACAGTAGTCCCAGAAAGCAACCTGCCTGCCTTAAATGTGATGGCTCCTTTAAATGATTTAAAGGAAAATGCTGAGAAGCAACCCTTGGCCTCTTAGGAACAAACGTAATGCAGCAGTATGGAACCCACAACAGCCCGAGGCTGCTTTCTGCCCCGTGCCCATCATGTGGTGCATGGGACAAGCTCAGCTCCAGTTGTTGCCATCCAATTCCCAGTGAAATATAGTTGCTTTGTGTATGAAACTGATGATGCATGTCCTAAAGCTTTTTTATTGCTTGTTGAAATCTCTTTTTATTTAGCACAAATTGTATAAAATTTTTCATGTGGATGATTTTTGCTTAGGCATTTCATTGCTTAGCTTTTGAAAAAAATGCTTTTTTTCTTTGCTGTTTTAACACTTTCTTACTGTATCTATATCTTTCATAACTGTGTCTCTATGCCTTTCACAGACTTTGGACTGAGCAACTGTGCAGGCATCTTGGGTTATTCTGATCCATTCAGCACCCAGTGTGGGAGCCCAGCATATGCAGCCCCTGAACTTCTGGCAAGGAAAAAATACGGGCCCAAAATAGATGTTTGGTCCATGTGAGTTACTTCTCTAGTTTTGTAATTGTTGTTACTTGTCATCATTACCCATTGCTCAAATGAGAAATAAGCAAGAAAATCTGTTTAATTAGCATGACTGTGAACTAAATTGCACAGATATTTTGATTTGAAATAGGGCTGTATATAGACTGATAGAATGCATAGCATGGCAAGATTGCAGTAAAGCACAACTTGATCAACTTTGAGACACAGTAGAAAACATGGCTCTAGCACAAGAGGACGAACATTTTGTTTTGTTTTCCTGAAAGGATCCTCAAACTCTTACATAGTCCCCATGCATTATCCACAGTCAAGTCTGGCAGGAAATGTGAAATCTAGTCAGGTCATCACTTTGAAAGCATAGTAGTTAAAAGGGAAGAAGACATGGCCAGAAAATTTGTGAACCTGAGCACTTAGTAGTCTTCAGGCAAAAGAAAAGACAAAAGTCCCCTGTGCCAGAGACAGAGGAAGCTACAAAGGTGTTCTGGAGCCAATGAGTTTGTCTGCAGTACTGTTTTAGACTGTGTAACTCCCACTACCCTCCTGTTGGCCACGGCCATGGTGTCAGTTACCATTGTCTCTCCTGGAGAGGAATTAGATGAAATCAGCTGAGTTTTAGCTTTTGTATTAGTATCCAAAGATTTTCCCTCCCCAGTGAACTGAGGATAATAAAATACAAATAAATTTAAATGAAATAATAGAATTGTGATGGTTCCCAAGTTGAAGTATTTGGAATGCTCTGAAAACAAGTACTGTATAAGTGCTACTACTGCTAAGAAAAGTTGGCCATAGTTTATATATGAGACCAGCACCTGGGTCAAATTCATCTCTCAGGCTGATCTGCTCAGCACCCTGTGACACCTTAAGACTCTTTAGAACTTCCCCTGCGGAAGCCTGCTCTGCAGTCTGTGCTCCGAGGAGGCCCATACGTAAATCATCACACGGCTACTTCATTTCTCACTCCATCAGTGGGCCGTCCCTCCATGTCAAGGGTGAGATTACCAGCCGTGAAGAATGCAGGCACTCTTATTGGGACTGGAATGCAGACAAAAAGAGCACAGTCATTCCTGCAAACCATTTAAACTTCTCCAGTAATAATATCCTGCTTTTTTTTTTTTTAATCTAAGAAAGAAAAATATGGTTAACCGCTGTCCTTCCTCATGGCCAAACAAATGGTTGCTGTGATCGTGGTTCATAATAGCACACTGGCTTAGTTTCTTTCTGTTCACATACATTTATTGAGCAGACTGGGGAAACAAATTCCCCAAAGGAAGGAATTCCACTCAGCTGAATTTAAAGGCCTTGTAAGAGAGAAAAGAACGAGAGTACCCAACCCACTTTTCATCACTGGCTCTGCTGGGTGTAAATAAGCAATAACTTTTCTGCTCTGAAAAATCTAATTGTTCACACCTGATCGTTGTGCTGCACCAGAGGCCATGGAGGTCAGTGGAAACCTTTGGACACCGAACCAGGACTGTTGACATCTCCGTTGATGTGGGCAGTCATACCACACCCAGGGCGGCAGCAGGATGAGGCCCCTGAAAGCACGGTGTTTATGCAGCCTGAAGAGAGACATAATTGTGGAGTGGCATTTAGCTAAGAACTTGCCTAACATCTGGACTCGGTTCTGTGACTCCCAGCTTATGTCTTACACATTGTGTGACCCTCTGTGAGTAAACCTCTGCGAATTCTTGCCCAAGTCATTGTGTGCAACGCGAGAGAGCTTTTTTTTCATCCTTTTTAATAGTTGTCAGACATTAAAAATGAAGTACAGTCACTAAAACCTAAGCCTAAGTTTTCCCTTGTTCCTGATCACTTTGGTTTCTTTTTCTGTATGTTTTCTTTTAGTGGGGTAAACATGTATGCGATGCTGACGGGAACATTACCTTTCACCGTGGAGCCATTCAGCTTGAGAGCTTTATACCAGAAAATGGTGGACAAAGAAATGAACCCTTTTCCCACCCAGCTCTCTACAGGTAATCAAAGGAGTGTGCTCGTACCTTTTCAGATCCAGTTGGTTGGAACCATTGCACTGCATTCTGAACTGTGAGTCTTGCTACCAGCATGGCATGCTAATCGTGAAAAATGTTCTTTTTCATTTCATTCTCCAAAAGATCTGTGGGAGTTGCCGTAGTATAACTCCTTTTGTTTTGACTTTTGTATGTAAGCTGGAGAAGCGCCAAGTTGTACTGGATATGAGAGACGAACAAATCTGTGAAAATCTGTGAAGCTGCTTTCATAGAGTAGCTGGTCAGTTTTGCATATTCAGATGATTTTAGTGTAAGGTAAGGATGCATGAACACATTATTTTGGAATAACACATTCTTGGGCATTATCATGATTAGGGCTGAGTGATAAGATACCTTGAATGACCTCACATTCATTGTAGAATAATGACATGCACACAGAAAGTTATTTTGGGACAGTGACCTGTGATAACCTTTGTGTGTTCACAAAATGCAAAATTGTTATTGCATTAATAATAGAAATATTAATTCCTTCTTCAAAGCCATGTCACTAAGCAACAGAATCATGTTTCAGCTTATAGCAAGACTATATCAGCCTTTGCAACAAACTATGTTTTGTACTTAGGTTTTATTTTTGTATGCTAAATTTGATGTTCATGGAGAGCTTCTGTTCTTCTTATCTGGTGGACTGTTTGCAAGGGACATTCAATAAAATTAAAATACTGCAAACAGGAAAAGGTTGAAAAATCATACATTTTCACTCAGTACAGTAATGATGGCAAACCATTGTCATGGGGTATAGAAAAAGCCCATGGAAGTTGTGTCACAAGACAGATTCTCCGAGTACAGATTTCCCTACATGTAAAAGAAGTAGATACGGATTTTCTCACACAGGTTATCCGTGCATCAAGTGGGGTATGTTGTTTCTCGTTCACTCAGCATCTGTATGAAGTACATTTTCTTCCAGCAGTTCACGTTGCTGGATTGTTATAAAGTGGTAGGTTTACAAGTGAGCTGGGATGCTGCAAGTCTTGCCATGTATTTGATGCACTTAGAGTGTTTGGTATTTCCATTCTGGAGACTCCCCTGTAGGATTCAGTTGCAAAAAATTGTTATTTTAACATTCTAGTACACGTTCTAAAGCCCCACTGAGTAAATTAAAAGAAAGATTATACTGACTGCTTCATACCATACTGATCTAGAAGCCAAATCGTGCATCAATTGCAAAGTTACTCTTGAATTCAGGGACTTGAATGTAGTAATAAAATTTTGCCAAGTTTGCCAAATATTTTACCAAATTGACCTCCCACAGTGAGGCTTTTACCGAAAAATAGCTGTTGTGTAATGACTATGCAGTGGCTTTGAGCCGATGGACTGTTTCCCCAATCGTTTTATTTTACTTATAGTCATCTTTAAGTGGGAGGTTTCACTGGCTTTACAGGGACAACTCCTGTGTTAAAGTCTGAATCGCCCATGAAAGGCCTGTAGAAGACCAGACCTTGTGTAGCAAAAAAGATAACTTTACTTTTGACAGGTTTCATTTTACTGTGTCATTCAGCCTACAATTTTATCATGGAGATCAAATTTTCTCACAATTGCACCTTCGTAGAATTTGTGGCTCACTGACATCATGGTCTCCAGTGAAAACAATATTTTGTTTATCCTGTGAGAACAATAGCAGCTTGAACTTTCAGAGATGATGGAAAATTAATGGAGTAGATTTAAACATGTTAACCTTTACTCACTGTGAGCAAAGTTATGCATAAGTTCTTGATTTAAGTCAACGGGCTTGCACATTCACCAACATGGCAAAGTGTGATTTAAGATGACATTTGTTCTTGCCGCAGTTAGGCTTTGGGTCAATAGCTAGAAAGTCTGCTCCTCTGCTCTGCAAATTGTTTTATTAGTTAACTCCTTAGGTATATGGATCTTTTTCTTAAATCAGGTTTTCTTTTTCTGTTAATTCACACAGAGATCGCAGAAGAGATTTTTTGCAGTAGTCTGTTTTGCTTGTTCATTATGTTCTCTTTCAACGTTTAATTTCACAGTTACTGAACGCACAGTTCCATTTTAAAGGTAGCTATTCTTATCACTAAATAAGAGTATATTTTATTTGTATTAGTTACAATTTTGTGTGACCATGGACACCCAAAGCAACTGTGTAGCAACAGGGAAAATTTGGGCTTAGTATTTGATTTTCCCACTTAGGAAACTGTTTTTCATTAAGCTGCTTAAACAACACAGCTATCTGATTATTGATTTTAGGTGAGCAGAGTTCAGTTGTTAAGGAAATTGGTATTCACCTTGCACGCATTGCTTTTTTTCTCAACGTACCGCTTCTGTGTGTTTGTGGTCTTCCTTTTGGAACAGAGAAGTGCAGTGGAGACTAGAAGAATCTCTCTAAAAAGGTGTTTTTTAAATCCTTAGCTCCTTCACTTGATAAGCTTTCTGTCTGGTTGATGGATTTTTTGTTACAGAATCCCATGTCTTTCATAGCTGAGAGTCTGAAAGGCAACATCAACTGACATGCCGTCTCTTAGTCATTACTTCCTTGTGATTCCCTTTTTAAAGCCTATTAGACACTATCTCCCACGTGTGACCATGTTTTCCCTGCTTTTGGAGCAGAAAAGAAGTGTCACCTTCTACAAGCATTCAGAAGTCGATCATTTAAACTCCAGGAATACATGGGTCATCTGGTGACTTATATTTCTTCCGTGAAGTACAGGTTAATTGCTAACAGTCAGTCAACTCTGTCCTGGGAAGTTACTGCACCTCAGCTAGATGTTACCGCTGTCAGGAGCATAGAGGCAGTGTTGTCAAGCTGAGGCGTGTGTAAATTCTTAAGAACTGCAAGCAATTATCTGCCCGTGCAAGTAGTTTGGAGCTTACTTGTGGCTTTGTGAAGTGAAATGACCTTATTTCATTTTCTCTGGCCATTTTTGTAAGCAGCACCTGTATACCTGATTTTAGCCATGCAGCCACTCATAGCGTGGCATTCTCTAAACAAGCCACTGATCTGGTTTTGTTCATGACAAAGAAAATGAAAGCAGCAGAGGTTTTGTAGTCCATACCTGAAGCACTCTCTGTTTCTGTTCATTACTGAACTCAATATGCTAAAGGAAGTTTAAAGGGAAAGTTTTTTTCTCATGGTACTGGTCTCTCATTTGTGAAAAGAGCAAACTTTGCCCCAAAGTTACACCATGGAAACAAAATTCCATCAAGTGCAGGTCACTGGCTAATCAGATTAGTGCTGTCCTTGAGTTCGTCGTAAATGAGGCCCTCACATTCCCTCGCATAATGAAGCATTGGAGGGATAATTCACAGCACCCTTTGTTCATGAAGCTACTTGGTTCAGCATGAAAAGTGGCTTCAGATGCAGTGGATCCAAAAATCAATTCATTAGCTTCATGTTGGCTTCCTGGGGGATTAATTTTGCTGTTCTACAGCTACACAGCTAACTGAAAAAGACTCAGCCTTCCTCGTACCATCTAACAGCTCAGGTGAGCAAAGGTGCTGTTAAAAATCCCCACCGCATCACCTGGGTCCAGACGGTAAGGGAGCCTCCCTGGAGGGTTCCCCTCTCTGGAATGAGTTTCTCCCGGTCTGATTCTGTTCTGCTTCATACTGCTTCACAAGTGGCCTCACTTAAGTGGTCTGTCTTTTGCCAAGGGGGAAAAAAAAATTAAGGTTTTTAAGAAGACATTAACTGAGTTGGGAGCTGAGGGTGGTGGTGGTTGGTTTGGGGAGGGGTTGTTCTGCCTTGAGAAGCATGCCCTGAACCCGTGGGATGCATGCGGTTTCTAACAGGGAAGCACTGGGAAGAGAGGAACTAAAATGGCAGAACAATGGGTCGGTTGTTTCCCATAATAGAGGGATCTGCGCCCAAGATGTGTTGACGTGCTGGCTTTCAGGGTACGCAGGGAACAGTCCTAACTTCGGCTTCCAGGAGATTTATGAACTTGGATGTAGTTTCTTCCTGCTGTTTCCGCAATATTGCTGTCGTAGGAAAATAACAAAAATGTTGGGAAAGATTTAAAGTGAAGTACCTCACATAAATCAGCTATTTGTGAAGACAGAGCTTCGAAAAATCCCAGCTCTTGCCTAGCTGAACTGGTAAATACATAATCATAACTCTCTCTCGTCCAAATATAAACTTCTCAACGCTAGGCCTGCATTGAAACAGATATCCGCTCAGGGCCCTCTCCAGGTGATGTATGATGGTTGCAGGATGGTGAACACAGCAGTTACCCAAGCTGTTAGGAGTCGGCACCTATCACCTCTAATCTTGATTTATTTGATGAGAAACCCTCCCTTCCTCGACCACCACCCTGCTCTGGCACATCAGCCCAGCCAGCCTGTCCCTTGCTGCGGGTGGGCTTGGAGACCTGAAAGTGCTTGGGTGTACAACCAGGCGAACATGAAGGAGTCTCATAGAAGAGAACCTCCTAAAGGCAGAGGTGCTGTGTCTGGGTTCGTGTTTCCAGATGAACACACCATGGCCTCACAGGCAGGCGTATTATTCTCCTTCAGCTGGATGTGGAAACAGGAATTTGCAAGGGTTTCGCTGTAATGCTGGTGAAGAAGATGCGTCATGGCTGCCATCCTTCAGAGTAGGGGACAATATGGTGCCAAACAAGTGTGTTGTGGTAGTGAGACCAAACACCTGCAAAGCTGAACAGGAGTACTGGTTCATAATTTCATTGTTTTGTAGCATTGAGGCATCAGCGCATCTAGTTTGATCTGCTTTGTAACGTAAGCCTTGAAGGGCTTTGCCTGTGTTTAGCAGAAGTAGCTGCAGTAGCTGTGTTGGCAAGGCTGTACTGCAGCTTACACAGAAGACACAGCTCTACCTGACAAAAAAAAAAGACACTGTCTTTTGCAGGTAGAGTTTAAAGTTCTTCCAAATTACACACGTTCAGACAAACCAGCAATGGCATTTCTGCTTTGTGTGTATGCAGAGGCTCTGTCAGCAAGAGGAGAAATGTGTTTCGTATGCCTAACCAGCAAGGCAGTACTGGCAAAACTTTTATACATGAACCAAGCCTCCATTTAATCTAAAACATCTCTGTTAAATCCAAAGACTTCAAGTAGGGTCAAATGTTTCAGTCCTCAGGAAACCCTACTGACCCGCAGGCAAGGTATAGCAGTGGTCATGTGCTGCTGCTGCCCAAGGTCTGTCTCTGCACAAGGTTTCTCCAAGGTCTGGAGATGAGTAGATAAGACACGCTCAGGAGAGTCTAGGAGGAGCTCTGCTGCAGAATGAGGTTGAAAAAAGCCTCCAAGATGCTGTCCATCTGAGATGGAGAAAACTGCTGGAGCTGTCACTTGTCTTTTCCTTGCCATTGACTTCATTCAGGGTGCACTTGGCATCTTACTTGACTGTATCACCTTTACAAAATCATTCTGGTTTTGGTTTTCCCAGAATTAGGTCGTCTTTTGTGTAGGGAGTGGTAGAGGACATAGTTAACTCTTTATTGTTTTATAGTTGATAAACTGAATCTAGCCTTGATAATTTGAGGAATAAAGACCAGAAATAGCTAAAACAGTTTATTTTCAGCTCAAATGTTCACTTATTGAGAGTCTTTAAGCAAATCACTTGATTTCATTGATAATAACCATATAAGAAGCACATGACTTACAAATATCAGAAAACTACTTTTGAGTTTTTTTGTAAGAAAATCCCAAAGTATGGTTGAATGTCATTGAAAGTTGAAGGTTCGGTATCTGAAAACAGAACAAAGCCCATTAATTTTACAGTACTCTTTTAATTTGGCTAAAACCTTCTGCAGCTGATTGTAGTTTGGGTGGAATCCAGAAGAGAATTTCTCCGTATGTCAACAGGAGCAGAAAATTCAATTCTCCATGTTTTCCCTCCCAGCTCTGCATCCCTCCCCTCCTATCCACTCATCTCCGGTCTATCTCTTTCTACTCTAAACAGGGTATGAGTGATTTGCCTCTAATCTCACTCCAGTCTCTTGTCCTCAAGCAAAAATTAAGTTTTGACTAGTGTGCTCAGAAACTTCAAACAAGCTCTGAAACAAAAAGTGCTTTTTCTCCTCTCCTTTATGACTCTATAAATCTTTGTTTATTTTAGTTACTAATCCCTTATCAGGCTTTCCTTTTTCTCAAGGACATTTGAGCACACTGTTAGGAAAAAGTTGCTTTTTAGTTTATTCATGGGTCAGGCTACACAGCATAACATCTAAACTACCGTGTTAAGTCATAAAGCGTATGACATAGCTGTATTTTTTTCTTGATTTCTTCACAGCAGCCATAAACTTTCTACGATCTCTACTAGAGCCAGATCCTGCCAAGAGACCAAACATCCAGCAGGCACTTGCAAATAGGTGGCTTAATGAGAACTACCCTGGGAGACCGCCACCTAACGTCACATATCCAAACAGGTACTGTGCAAAAGAGCAGAGAAAACCTGCCAGTATGTACGTACATTAAAATGTGAACGACTCTGATGCTGCACTTTTCATTCCTTGTGTGACAGTCTCCCACTGCATTTTCTGGGATTGCTTTTTTGACTCAATTCTGAAAGTTGTTCGGATTGGCCATTGAATGTGTGTCTCCTGAAATGGTCAAAAACAACACCTTAAATTAGAAGCTGACATATGATACATTTGCGAGGTGGTCTGGGGTGCAGATCATGTGATTAATTGGCTGCAGACCTTAGAATGGATGTGTGTGAAGATAATTCATCAGTTCTGGTCTTCTCCTTGTTTGTCAGTAGAGCCATGCTACTTTTCCAGTAGAGGCTATACCTATTTGTGATACATATGTGAGGTTCTGTGGATTAGGTAAATATGCAAACAGTGGTGAGAAAGGTCAGAATTAAATGATCTTGCTTTGTTGGTTGTTGATGTTGAATACCTGTGCAATGCTAAATGTATGGCTAAATGCAAATAGCAAATCTCATGGCCAGTCAAATATCAATACAGGGAAAAAAGAAGAAGGAAGAAAAATACTTCTGGTCCACTTTGGTTAGAAATAATCTTGCTTGACTTTCAACATCTGCACTATAGAGTCTTCTCACAAGCAAGTCAACCTGGCTGTCATTACAGTCAGTGGAGAAGAATAAGAGCACTTTTTACAGAATGGTTCATCTGACTTCTTTTTGATTCTGTGGTGGGATGACATTATGCTCAGGAGATCCGAATTTCTTTCACATGACTGTAAATGGAACCTCAGGCAACTCACTTAGAAATGTATGTCTATATTTGATCGGATAAAACCTCCTTCCTGCATCAAAGCCCTTCATCATGTGCAATCTAGTACCTGCAGAAGATTCATTGTAAGAGTTCGTAGCTTGCAGGCCAAGATCCAAAGTAGCACTGAGGCAAAGACAGAAACTTAAAGCTTAATTTTGGTGCTTAAAATTTGATAGTGCCCTAGACTTTCTTTGTCTGAATGTCTGAACTACTGTCCTCCACCCAAACATGATTTGGTATCCACCAACTAGGCCATCTCTTTGTGTTGGTGCCCTGAAGGACTAGGCAAGCTCAGACCATGCATACAGACAGCCTTGAGCATTTACTTGAGGTCACGGTTTTGCTCATAAAAGTGCCTCCCCACCCGTTCTCCCCTCTGGTCTACTGCTAGCCAGGTGAATAGGGCATGTTTCAGAGCTGTAGGTCCAAACCTTGTGGGGCTGAGAGGCACCTACAGCACCAATCTCTTACTGCTGAAGTGCTGGATCCTGCTGACAGCTCAGCTCAGGAGACCAGATTGAGCACCAAAACTCAGGACAGCCTTCAGGAATTTTTGGAGACCTTTCCTTTTGATGTTGCTGCCAGCTGGCTTACAGATCACAGCCCTCACAGTCCTGTCTGCTACCTGAGTCACCTATCCTTTTCTCCTGTATGCACAGGGAACTGAGGTGTCCTAATTTAGCAACCGGCATTTCCCTTCCAAAGTTAGTGTTTTAGGTCTTGCATTGTGGAGAATCACTGTGACTATGCATTTCTTTGATCTGAGGAGATCCCACTCTCAGAATATGGTTGGATAGATGCTGAACAGCTTAGATGCTTGCTCTCCAAAGGGTGACCACTAGAGCCATCCATTGAAGCAAATGTGAGGCTGGCTGCATGCAATCCTCGGATTTACGTGGACAGAATATAAAAATGGCCGATAAGAATGATTGTTTTGCAGGGAATAAGATGGAGATCAGGCAGACTCATTATCTCAACATTACTGACTGAAATTTAAGGGCAATTGAGTTAATTTGTCTAGTGTGCTGTACAACAAAAGGAAATCTGAGTTTCCATGGTGCTTTGGACTGTACTGAAGTGCACTGTACATATGAACATTGTATGGTAAAGAAAGGGAAAACAAGTGTAAACTGAATGAGTCGTTAAGCTAATGAAATCACTGTCATAATGAGTCTAATCAATCTACTAAATGTGGCGTCTGTTAAGTGAATGTAAGTGTGACTGAGAGCTGTATGGGTGATTTAATTCTCTTGCTGTGTGTCTTATCTGCAGAAAAGGAAAAAAAGAAAGAAATATGTCTTACATGTGATTTCAGAATTCTTTTGCATTTGTAGGTATATTTTCATGCCTCTATTTTTGAGTTATTAGCTTGCAGTTATCAAGCCTTAGTCAGATGGTGGTGGAGGTGTCACTTTAGAGCTTGCTCACTGGTGCAGTTAGGTCAGAGGCTTACGAGAGAGGCCAGCCTCTGTTAGATAGAAGAGCTGTGCAGTGCTGTTTATGGAGTGCCCATTCATCATTCCCTCCTAAAGGCAGAAAATGCAGCGCTGAACTATAGAGAGGGCATATGTTTGCTCATGCATATATGAGGATATGGTGGTGATAATAATCCTTTCCTATTATACTCACTTTTAAAGGGAGTATCAATGTGGAGTGCTACCCTTTGCTATTGAATAAATCAGTTACTTTTTTCTTCATGCCATTGTTTTTCTCATTTTTTGATCTGAAAACAAGAGAAAAGTAGCTACTCCTTCTATCAGAACCCAGCTTTTATGATGAAGTCAGTGAAGCTGTAAAGGATAACAGCCATATCAACTCTTTCCTTCCCTTCACTTTTCTGGTAATATTTCTTTAGTTTAATTAGTTTATGCCCCAAGTTTGACCTACCTAGAATTTGTCATACTAGAGCCTTGTAGGGAAAATACAGTAAAGTTTGAAATATTTAAAGACATGGCTCGCCTCCTTTTGAGTTTGCCTCCAGAAATACTGCTAGAGTCAGCCTCAATAGAGTTTCTCCAAGTTTCTGTTAGCATGCAAATGTGGGTAAGATATCAAGATAGTTCTGAAAAATCCACCACTGAATTTGCAAGGAATCACTTCCTCTCTTAATCATGCTTTTTGTAGCACAAACAAGAAGCTATGTTCTGTTCTTGCAGTCCTCTTCTACCATTTTGGTGTAACCACCGTTGTTTCCAAGACAGGAACATAGTAGGAAAGGGGAGAGCATGAAGATAAGGTAGAAGAATAGTAGAAAATGCATTTTCAGGAGACTATTCTCTCAGGCTTTTTCTAAGCTTGCTGTTGTTAAAGAAATTCCCTGAAGGCAAGCAAATATTTTCCATTTTGCTGTGCACTTCAAGCAGAAATTGCTTGAGTTTTTTTGCTGTCCACATGCTTTAATGTGCAATGGCCAAGATAAGTTTTGCTTATGAACTTAAAAAAAAAACACTCAAGCATTCTTTAACCGCAGAATGAATGTTAATAAGCATGCTGAATAAAGGAAAACAGTTATTTGAGATTTTCCCGACTCTGTTTTGCATCTTGTCAAAGTCCTTCTTATGTCAGACTCAGCTGCTCTCCAGACATTCCTCACATCACGGGTGTACAGGATGGTGGTTTAGCAGAGCAGAGGTGAGAAAGGTAGAGAATTATCCTTTTGAAGGGGAAAATTCTAATTCTGCAAAGCTTATAACCTAAGCTCCCCTAAGTTGCCTTAGCCAGATATTAGGCCTGATATTGGGAACAAGGAATATCCTTTAGAAAGCAAACAAAATCCAGCATTTCTTTGGGGATAGATGGGAGCTGACGAGTACATCTGGGAATCTGGCCAGCACGTTTAGATGTCTAAGTAGGAGCAGAGTTCTTTGGAAAATCTGTTTTTAACTTACGCTGTGAAAGTGCTTTGCTATTTCCACAGGCTGCTGTACTGCATTTCTCACCTTGGCTAAGTCTATTATGGACTTTACAGAAAAGCACATCCATAAACCTGTGTTGTATTTCTGCTTCTAACTGACATGAGTATAGCAGCAGTTTAACCATTTTGAGAGCTGCTGTAATAACCCTTTCTGTGTGTCACCTTTCTCTGGGGTGAAATGCTCTATCTACTTAGTGTACAAATATTGTGCGACAGGTGAGGGGTGAAGCTGAACACTGTGTTTTTTGGTTACAAGAGTCATTTCAGAAAGCAAAATGTAGCTACCTAAGTTGGATTTTACATCTTTTCCTTCAAAACAAGCTGGATGATCTTGATGGTGTTCACCGGTTAGATCTAGGGTAATAAACTGAGACATCCTGAGCATCACAGTGCCATTTCACTGTGTGGTGGGACGTGAGGTCACTTTGACTGGGTTTGTTCTGCTATCACGGCATCCCATGGTGTTCGTGGTTCCCGAGTAGTCTGCCTTTCTTGTACCTGCTCACAAGAGGAGGGAGCTAATCACACCTGCGTTACTGAACCTTTCAGGTCTGTTCTCTGCCATTGCTAACAAGGCTCTGTCACTGGGAGGACAGTATGAGCAACATGCTCTACTTCTCTTTCTGCAGAATCCACCTGGAGGACCTCAGCCAAAGTGTGCTGCTCCATATGACTGAGAAGCTCGGCTATAAGAACAGCGATGTCATCAACACTGTGCTCTCAAACAGGGCAAGTCACACGCTTGCCATCTACTTTCTGCTTAATAAGAAGCTGGAGCGCTACTTAGCAAGCCTTAGGGTAAGTACTGCTTGATGCTGATTCTTTGGACAAGCAGATGAGAGGGTGAAAGTGTGCTTAAAGTTTCCCTGCTCGCTGGCATTTGATCTCAAGGCATTACCCGAGTTGTTTTAGTTGTTTTTTTTTTTTTCTAATTCTGCAGTAATAATCATGAAGGGGAGATATTCTTTCAAACTAAAAGCATTATTTCAAATAGTAGTTCCCCAAGTTGCTGAGATAATTGCTTACAGGCTTTACTTCTCACAAGTCTGTGTTTCTGTAGATCTTTTCCATTGAAAACTATTGGTAAAGTTGCCACCCCAAGGTAGGCTGTTGTGCAGGCTGTGCCTAGCGTGGTATGCAGACTGGCCCGCTTGACTTTGCAAGTGTTCTGCCAGACCATTTTCTCTCTTCTTCAGTGCTGCTTTCCTTAAAAACCATGCCTTTCAGTGCCAGTGCCAATGCTGCACAACTGCCCAGCTCACGTAGCCGGGAGCCCGTTTGAGCCCAGGCCCTGGAGGGGACATCCCTGAGAGCCACCAGCCTGCAGTATCCTGTGCTTCCCTCCCTCTGCAGCAGGGCTGCTCTGCGTGTGGCTGAAAGGGAGCTGTCACCTTGCCACGTGACACTTTCTTGTACGTCTGGGGGAGCTGAGCTCCCTCGCCACGTTGTGCGTGGTACTTGCTCAAGTGTTAGGATGGGCGAAGAGCGCAAAGGCAAGCTGCATGCTCTCTTCCCGTGGCCTCTCCGCGCAACTGTCTGTGGTCTGGCGAGGAGTCTTAAACAGTTGAGTCTGTAGGCTACTACGTGATTTGTGTAGTCAGTAGGGTGGGCTGTGTGGAGTTTTCTTTTTGACATGCTTGTTTCTTTGAGAAATTATTCCCGATGGCCATCTCTTCTGACAACAGCTTCTTAGTTTTTTCTCTTCTCAGTTCTTTTAGCAAGTGTGTTTTAATGATGATGCCATCAATGATATTTAAAATGCAATGGACCAAATTCACCAGTTTCGTAAGTTGATGAGACTCTACTGAATGCCAAGAGTGGATATGGTCCATTAAGCAGTAGCTAAACATTAGTTTTCTCTAATTATCTTATATGCTTTCATTTTCTTTGCTTCTCTCTCCACAGAAGTCTGAAGGCCAGGACAATATTTGCCACAAGAACCAACTGTACCAAATAGAAAAGTACAAGGCAAATAAAGACTCCTGTGAGGTAAAGCTCATTAAATCTTCTTAAGGTACTTTGAAAGGCTGAATTTGAGGATCCCCAGCCATTGGGATTAAGACAATAAGTCTCTGGAGCTGTGAAGAAAAAAAATATCTGCGGTCTTGCCTGTGCAGGACAATTCTCTCAATTTCTTTTTGAAGGAACAAATAATATCCCCCTAGGGTGGAAGTTTAAAGATGACTTTCACCTTTCATCAGGAAACTAAATGCTCTTTTTAGCAAAATAACACAAACTTCTTCAGGGGGCTCCTTAGCTTCATTCTGAGGTGCAAGTCGCTGAAGACTGTAACTGCATTGCCTTGAGTCTAAAGACCTTGGTGGTGTAGGGCTGAGAGCTGAGTGACTGCCAGGGTTCACTCTCCCTGGTGACTTGGCATAGATCCGCATAGCAAAGTGCAGTGTCCTGGGATAGCTCTGACTTGACTACTAGAAACAGTAAACCTGTATTAGCACAAAGCTCTGTCCAGGTGAATATTTTTGCTTCTCAGCAGAACTGATGCAGAACTAGCCCACTGCGTTGTGAGGCATTTCCCTTGGCCAGAGAAAAGATTTGACCGGGTTACCTTTAATTCTGGCTGTCTCCAGTCTTTTTGCCTATAATAGAGAAGGTAGTTTATATTAAGGGAATACATAACAGATAATAGGAGTCTTCTCCTGTCTGTATTTTTCTTCCCTGGCTGTTTCTTCGCCAAACACTGAAATTATAAGGGTTGTGTGAACTGTGCAAGTCTTGTCTAACAACACAAATAGCAATATTTCTGAGGAGTTTACCTGCTTCAGTGTTGGATTGATGATCTAATTGCAGGGACAGATTTGTTTTATGGCTGGTTTTGTTTGTTTTAAAGACTGCTTGCAAATTTAATAGAAAAGCTGAAATGCAAGCCCAGATGGAAATATCAGGGCAAAGCACTTACCGTTCTCTTCTTACATAAATCAAAACTACCTTACATGACAAGTGTCAGCAGTGAGTAGACCCAATGGATATCATATTTCAAAATGCTCTGTGGCAGTTTACTTCAAACTGTTGCAGGACAAGCGTCCCCTCAAAACACAGGCAGGTACCCGGAGGTTAAGGCTGCAGGTGTCACATGTATCGGCCCTGCCCGGGTCGGGCTCTTCCAGCTGCCAGTGCCACCTCCCTGTACAGGGCTCAGAGCCCCAGGCGTACTCTGCATGGCATTCGGGCTCTGGCTTCTTCCTGCATCCGTACCGCCTGCAGGGGAGTCTGCAGCAAGGCTTCTCTGAGCACCCGCACGTAGCCAAAAGAGAAACGCGTGGTCTGTTTCGGTGCTCTTCCTGAAATCCCCGCGCCTCTGGAGGAGCTGATGTTTGACTTCTGTAAGGATCATCAAAAACTAGTGATGGTGTTGCTCTGTGACCCCAGTTTTGTTTGTATGCGTAGTTGGGGATAAAGGCTCCCTCCAAAGGCTCTCCTGCACTCAGCGTTACTCCTGGTGTAGCTGTTCAGAGGACGAGGGGGTGTCCTTTCTTTCCTGAAATAGTTACCTTGATGCAATCACAGTGCAGACACTGTGATAATAATACAGTATAATATCTTTCTACATGGGCATACTTGAGTGTAAAGTATGTTTATATCGCTTTAGCTGTGTTTACATGAGGGGATTGTGTTGCACACAACTGTAAGTTGTGTGCAACTTACAGTTGCACTGTACTGGGACAGTTAAAGCAGCACACTTGGGTGAATACAGACGCTGAGATGCTCCTGCCGCTCGTAATTGTGGGAGACGTTTCTCCTAAAACGCCTTCAGGGGGACGGCAGCCCAGCCTTGGAAGCGTCTGGATCGTGCCGCTGCGATCAGTGGGTGCCGCTGGGACTCAGGGATGCAGAATTCGTAAGCTCGGAGAGATTCGTGAGCTGTGGATACGGTCCCCTTAGCATCCCCTGTTTCCAGACTGGAACTGGGAGGTACTGGTCCCTAGACAGATACTGCAAAGGAAGTGTCGCTGTGTGTTGCCATGGAAATACCATGGAGAGAGGTGGTCAGGTTCAGCAGAAACAGCTGACTGAATTTCTTCCACCTCACTCCCATCATGTGAAATAAGGACTTTCCCGTGGGCCGGGGGCCGCCTGCCAGCAGCGCCGTCTGTTGCTGGGGCACGCAGCGCGGCACGCGGGCAGTGGAGCTGCCCAGCCCCTCTTTTCCCGTCGGTTCCCTAAACTGGTGTGGTAGCATCGGTGTGCCGGGGCTGAGGGCGCTGAGATTTGCCGTCAGGGCTAAGCAGCCAGGTATTTTTGCAGGCTGGTTTCATTTTAGCACTCAGGGCAGTTGGGCAGTGCAGGGAGGAGGGAGGGAGGCAGCAGCCTGTCCATCTGTCTGTCTCTCTTTTTGTTGCAGAGACCTCAGGTGATGAGCAGTCGTCCTTGCAGCAAATCCAGGGGACCGGTACTGGGGATATCTGCTTCCCCCAGAGTAGCTGGTGGGCTCAGACTGGAGGAATTTGTAATTATAAGAACTTGTCTCGTTGTCCTATCACAATACTAGGCATGGCCAAGGCAAATACCCATTATCTTCCTTCCAAGTCCGTTGCTGGAACTAGGGTAGATTTTAGGGTCGAGGTCAGGACAGGAAATAGCAGAGGCTGATGTAATGCCGAACCTATTCAAGTATAACATACCGGTACAGCTCTTTCATTGTGCGACAGCATGCCATTGCACGGCTGTGCATAGCACAGTGAGGAGTGAACTTTTATAACTCCCCTGAAAGAACACTTCCTTTCCTTTTAAAAATATAATAGCATGTGGCACCTTGGGAGTTTAGGATTTTGGTTGTTTCCCCTCCCACAACCACCATCAAAGAGAAACAATCTTAGTAAATTTTAAAAATAAGACTATTTACAACGCTCATCTGGAGCAAAGTAATTCATTGCTAATACCGGCTATGTGAATTTGCTTTTTCGTCAGTGCTTTAACTGTACAATACAACTGTGTTACTGCTGCTTATAAAACATTACAGCAGTGTGAAAGCAAAGTCAGGGGTACACAGCACATATTTCAGAGCAGAGCAGTGACGAGTTCTGGCTTGGCTCTTGCACCATTAGGCTAAAAATATTGCAGCACTGCAATGTCCTGCATTCTGACAGATGCTGCAGCAACCAAAATGCAAATTCTTTCCTCACCTATCCAAAATAGCAAAAAGCCGTTAGGCAATCTTGATTGGCTCTTTTAGGCTTTATATAGACACCACTTGGTCTCATCCTCACAAGTACCTTTAAAAAAGATACTTGGTAGAACCCAGTCTCTGCTGAACTTGGCAGCAGAGTTTTACAGCCTTGAAAGAAAAAATAGTTTGGTGGGCTCAGAATTAAGTTCGCAGCTCTCATTGACTTTATTGTCATAGTGTGTTATTCACACAGCATTATTATTATTACTGCTATTGTTGTTATTACTGTTGTTATTACTTCATCGTCATCAGTAGTGACTGTGCTCGCCAAGATAGCGTCTGGGACCGATCAGACTTGGACGTTATTCCAAGCATAGCACAGGCAAGGAGGAGTAAATGCTCCGTGCTTGAAGTGGGTACAGCCTCTAAAGGCAAGGGGGAAGACATCAGGTAGACAAGGAGGTGTAACACAAGGAAAGAGATGACAGCTCCGGAAAGTGGGAAAGTGTTGGTTTGTTTCTGTGGAAGAGTTAGCCAGCTTTAGCTGGCTAAAGGAGAATAAATTGGAGGGAATAAGGGATGTATGGGGAGAAGGCTGGGGAAAAAGTGAGTGTGTGACAGTACACCGAGGGGAGAAAACAGTGAGGAGCTCCCAGAGGGTCCCTGGTTCTGTCTCTCCCAAGTCACCTCACAGCTTCTGTAATAAAACTAAAATCTTAGTTCATGATTTCCTGAAGCTGTTTCTTCTGACTCCATAACTTCTGAAAAATCAAGGATCAATGAGCCCAGCAGTGCCCAGACACCATCTACACAGTGGGCCTGATTCTGTCTGATGTGGCAACGATCAAAACGGGTACTGCCTAGTTACTTTCATCTTATGTGTCTTAGCACATTCCAGAGTTGTTGTGGTGGACCAAAAAAACGAAAAATTGTCTTCTGCATCCTTCTTTCCCTTTCTGGCATGTACGCACATTGCTTTGCATCACACAGATGCCCCTCAAAAGAAACAACCCCAAAGCAACCAAAATAAAAGTCCCACTTCTTTGACATTCACATCTAAAACCAGACCACAGAAGTTTGTTCAAGAAAAGTGGGAAATTCTTGAAGTCTTTGAATGATAGCAAAATATGAGCCACAAATTTCATGCCTGAGTTTTAGAAGTAAAAAAAGACTTTTGGCTCCCTCTGAAATCAGTGGCAGATAAAGAGTGTTATGCAGCTTACAGAATCTAGTGATTCCTGTTGAAAAAGATAGAATGAATTTTTACTGTAAAATAACTCTTCAGAATCCGAAGCCCGGGTTCTGTTTTCCCTCTGTCATCACTGGAGAGCAAACGTGTTTTTGGATGTACGTTTGCAATCCCAACTTCAGCTGTCTTCCCCATCATGAAAAGGAGTTAGGTCACTCGGGGTTCATGGAAGGGTTGGGTCATCCAGCAGTGATTTTCTCCTTCTCCGGGTTGTGTGCAGTCCTCTTGCAGAGATGCTGTAAAACACTACCAAAACTAGGTGGTGGGGCTTGATACTCAGCTTGCACTCATCCGCAGGTGCATGTCCTGCATGACAGCGTAACACACATGTAGAATCAGAGCCTGTGGATACACAGCAAAGGCCATGTTCCTCAAGATCTTGCCCAGAGAGGAGATGAAGGACTCAAAGAGTTTAAACTTCTTTAAAGCTTTGCAGCTCACCTTTTGAAATGTCAGAGGAAGTGCAATAAACAGAAATCAAAGAGCTTTGTTGGTGTTTAAATGGGCAGGCAAATTTCAGATCTGAAAGAGCACAAATCTGCATGTACTTGGTTGAAGAGTCTCCTAGGACAAGTGGCCTCTGAAGAGAAAGCTTTCCTTTTTCCTTAATTTTCTGAGAGCAGCTTTCCCACTGCATGACTGTCATCGCAGATGGGAACCCTGAAATCATGTCAAACAGATCAGAGGAAAGTGTGACGTGGAAGATGCAGTTATTTTGAGTAGCCAGTACAAGTTCCTTGTAAATATATTGTTTTTAATCTGGCTTCAGTAGGTGGTGTGCTTATAACTCTGGGGGGTTTAGGACGTTTAAACTTCCTTAAGTAAACCAAATTGTTCTTGTTTGTTTTGCAACCTAAAGGACAAAAAACTCAAAGAACAAGAAAAGAAAGGGGAGATTCTTCACCGTCAGCTCCCAAAGAAAACTGAGAAAAGTCCAGTTTCATATAGACAGCCTTCTTCCTGTCTTATCTCACAGATACAGAACACCAAGGCTCTGCTGAGGGACCGAAAAGTTACCAAGGCTGGAGGTGCAGAGAAAGGTCAGTGAGAGAAATACCAGTGTATCTCTTTGTGCATGTGCCTTCCTGCAAATGTGCTTGCATGGGTCTGAGTGGTACCAATACAAGCGTCTTGTGTGGCAGCAAATGGTTGTTAGTAAACAGTCGCGTGCTTGCATTTGCTGCCTGCTCTGGAGGTGGTTATGTGAAAGGGGATGGAATAATGTAGTCAAACTTTCAACAGAACATCCTGAGGAAACCATGACAATGTTCAGCAGTCATGAATCTTCACTTCTCTTTTTATGTGACAGAATTTTCACCGTGTTTTAAAAAAAACTTTCTTTCTCTATTTATATGTACTCATACAAAATCATCTGTACTTCACATTGGCACTTTGAAAGCATCAACACCCACCCCAGATCAGTGCTGGGCTGCTCACTGACAAACCAAAACTGATAGGGAAGCTTCTTTCTGCCAACAAATGCGTTTTGCTCAGGGAGGAGTAAGGGACAGCACGGAAAGAAATTGCTGACCCTGAGGAGAGAGCTGGTACCCGTGGCCTCCTGTGAGAAGCAGTGGCAGCAGCTGATGGTGGAGGAAGGGGAGATGGGCAGCCAGGAGGAAACGCGGCGGGGACTGCCAACCACTGTGAATTCCAGGCAGTGAAAGGGGGAGGAAAAGCATTAACAGGAAAAGGAAAAGATGAGACAGCCGTAGGAGAGAAAGCATAAATGACGCAGGGGAGGAGGCAGCCTGGGGAGGGTTGGGTGGGACCTGCTCTGAGGACGGCAGGACAAAGGAGGTGGGGAAAAGAGCAGTCAGCAGGGAAAATGGGGCGGCAGGAGTGCGTATGTGGTCAGGACGCAGAGGGGAGCACTAAGGCGACGCAGCTGGCTGTTGAACGAAGGAAGGTAACTACGGAGCAGCGCAGAGAAATACATGGAGAATGGCTTAAAATGTTGGTTGCGGGGTCAGGCGGTTGTTTAGAGTGGTGGCTTAGGGTGTTTTCGTGCTCTTTCTCGTGACTTCGTAATTTATCATTTGATGCTTTCAACATGAAGTGTCAAAATGGTGTTCATCTGGCAGCATAGGCACCTCTGCTGTAAGGTAGCAGTAATCTGTAGAGTTAGTCACAAATAGGACATACTTTTTGTGAACAATTTAAAAAACACTAAAAAAATCTCTTTTTCAGAATTTGTCATTACTTTTGAGAGGGAGTCACAGCAGGCAATAAACAGTTGATTTTTTTCCTCTCTAGGCTTCTCCTTGCTTTTTTGAACTGAAACCTGAAAATCATTCAGATCTCAACTAAAGGATTTCTCTGCTTATGGAAACTGTGTTTTGACACTTGTTAAATCAAGTGGTCAAATAATTTTGACCAGTTTTGGAAAGAGACTAGTCAGATTAAATTCTGTCTGCTTTTCCCAAGCAACTCTCAACACAAGTGATTTCATCCTGTACATCCATTCAGGTCTCAACCTCTGCCAAGACCATCCTTTTCAAAAGAAATACATGCGAGATTGGTGGCTATGACCTGAAGGTCGCAGACCTCAATTATTTTCTATCCCTTTTTCTCCCCATTTGAGACCAGGAGAAGTCATGGACAGTGATAAACAGCCAGTTCGCTATTCTTTCAATTAGGGGGAATCTAGCAAAGCAAGCTCCTTGGCTAGCTTTTCCTAAATGCAGCAAAATGTGTTTTCTTTCTTGCAACTAGCTTGGCGTGAGTGCCAACATTCTGTAGAAATGGAGCAGATCTTCTCCATGGGCTGTTTTGTATTATTGGGCCAAATCCTGAAAAGATTGTTCCATTTATATTCAGTCCTTGCTTGGGGAAGATTCTCGCTGAAGTCAGTGCAGCAAATCTGTTCCAACTGTAACAGCCTGATTCTGGCCAATGCAGTTACTCCATATTTACATGCGTGAAACCAAGAACAGATTTTGTTCCAAAGCGCAAGTAGAGACATTAGGAATTAACTCACTGTTGTTCCCTCTGTCTGTAGGTTTGTTAGTGAATACAGTACGCAGACCCAGCTAAAACCATGCAAAGGAGAAATGTGAGATTTCTCAGACATTGCCTTAGAGGATATAATTAGTACAAACAGCTGAAGACATCTGTGGTTTTCTTTTTCATGTCCTTCTCTTACTCACTTTAAGCGCTCTTCCTGCATTTGAGGAACGTGCAGATAAATTACCCATGAAACAACAGCGTAAGTATCAAATAGCAGTCAGGGAATTAGGTTCTTCGGTGCTGCGTAGAGTGTATCCCTAAGACCGTTTGCTTTAGCTGGTGCGTTTGTCATGCTCTTATGCAATTTGCGAGAGGTGATGTCAGATGCTGTCTGCCGTGAGGCAGAGAAGGCAGCGCTATTGAATGCCATTTGCTCTTCTGGTTCCTTTTCTGGTTGCTTTGTAGACTCCACTGGTGGGTTAAGCCCTTTCCATGAGCCCGTGGCGACCAAGACCGGCTGCGTCACCTCCAGCTCCCTGGAGTACCTCGAGGTCCAGCAGCCGCTTCCCAGGACCCCTCGGCTCCTGAAGAGGCAGGAGTCTCCGCAGCAGGAGCCAGCCCGGGGCGGGGGCCGGGCCAAGGACTCTCCTCTCATCCTGAATATTGTGCACTCCTTTGAGTCCGTCGACAGGGAGGACCAGACAGACCAGGTTTCCCCCTCCCACCAGTACAAGATTTTAGGCTCGCCAATGAATTTTCCTTACAAAAGCTCAAGTGAAAGGACACTGTCCCCGCTTTTTCAGCCAGGAAGTATGTCCCCCGTCCACCCCACCCAAGTCTCTTTCACATATGAAGAAAAAGCATATCCCACGAAGGAAGAAGCAGTGTCCCCTACTCAGCTGGCTTCCAACAACCCCTTGGGCAGCCCTAACTGTGTTAAAAGCAGAGGCAGGTTCCCCATGATGGGTATCGGACAGATGCTGCGGAAGAGGAACCAGACGATGCAGTCAGCGGGCGACAAGCCGCTGGAAGCGCGGATGCCTCAGCTGCAGCAGATGAGCCCCACACAGATTGCGTTCAATGCCGCAGATGCCGTCAGCGGCCAGTGTTAATCTGGCAGGCCAGGATTTGTACTGCTGTTGTCTGGGACCTAGCCTTTTTAATTTTTAAAAAGAAGGGAAAGCCACAGGCATGTTACCGTCACTATGTAATACACTACAGTGGTCCAGCGTAGAAAATCAGAGGTCTGCTTGTAAGGAAGGGGTTGTCCTACATATTAAAGTTGAAAGAAGAGGGCTCTACTTGTGCTGTTAAGAAATATTAGCATTTGGCATGTGACTGTACAGTAAAAGGTGTCTTGAAAGAGCCATGTCAATATGTATTTTCACTGCTGTTATCTGGTATTGCAGTAAGTTGGAAGAACAGCAAGGATTAACAGTTGAATTCCTCAAGGTAATCTGTGTGGTGCCATGAGTGCTGGTCCCAGCCGGGCCCTGTGGTAAGACTGTCCGTGCTCCACCTGCCTGTGCCATAAAGTATGTTGTATTGTTACTGGCATCGTTCATGTGGCTCGACAAGTGGAAAGACTCGAGATGCTGTTTCCAAAATCAACTTGCTAAAAAGCACTGCCAAGAAGATAAAGTTGGTAGAAGCTCGAATAAAGACATGGGTAATGTAAACATTTAGGAAAAGTGGGAGTATTGAAAGTCAAAGCAGCTTACTGTTAATTACATAAAGTAGCTAATAATGGAATCATTTTTTTCCTTAAGAAAATGATGATTTAATGATGTCATTCAGAAGAAACTTGATTATTTAAAACCGAGGTTCATCACCTGGCAGTTTACCACACTGAAGGCCTGTTCCTTTCATATAATGGATGGAAGTGGATGCTTTAGACAGTAATCCCAACTGCAACACGCTGTGTGTAAACAATCCAGTCACCTCCGATTTTTGTAGCTGTACTAGTTCCACTCCTGTGTGCAGGATTGCATTAGCCCCTGTTACAGCAACACAGCATTGGACATACCTGAAGGCTTTTCTGAGAGACTGCAGTGAATTAAAGAGACTAATAAAGGACACATGAACCTGTACCAATGCCGTTTTATACTGCAAAATTGGTAATGCAGTGGTTACCAAAAATTTGGTATTGTTACGAGCTGTGAAGATTAAGTTTCTTAAAAGGCAACATGTTCTACATACTGGTCTTGTTTTTCTAAGTAAATGATACACCTGAGAGGTTGGCAACATTTTTTGGTTGTGTTTTGTGTTCACACCATTTCCTATAAACTAGAAGGTTTAGCCAAAGACTACGCTTTTCTTTTGTCTGTACTGCGCTTGCATATGTGTTCGTGTATATGGGATGTCTCAGCAGAGCTTGTACTAATCTGGTTCCCCCTGGGTTACCCCACTGCTGCCCACCCACTTCATGTCATTCCACGAATGAGGCAGCAGACGCATTGCCCTGTTATTGGGGCTGTTACTGGAACGTAGGGATTTTGCAGCAGATTGTCAGTAGGAACCCGAGCCCTATTTTTATCAATGCTATTGCAAATGATTTTGGGGCCCCATTGCTTTGGTTTCTGTACGAATATGAAGAGTTTCCCTTGTTTGAAAAGCTTTCCTTCCAGTTTCATGAGGTGCAAAAGGACTAGGGGAGGAGGGCCATCAGAGGCAGCTGGAAAGGTCCCCAGCAGAGCCCATAGCTGACTGCATATTCCTGATTCTCAGTACACCTTAAGCCATACACCAAAATCTGCAGGAAAAAAAAAAAAGTCATCAATCCAAATACTGACAGAACAGATAATTGCATTGTTCAGTATTTTGAGTGCTTGCTGGCAAAACCAGCAGAGCGTGAATGCCAAGAGTGCCCTTCTTATCCCTGCAGGTGGGACCTTCACCTCAGCTTTGAAGCTGCCCGTTGGGTCAGTACTGGGGAGTCTGTGCTTCCTTCTGTACTCTTCAGTGTAGCGAGCACACCCGCCTCTGTGGTAGTTAAGCCAGCTGTAAAAATATATACATAGAAATCCCAATATAGTAAAAAAGCCCTGAAATGCTTTTGCTCATCTTTAGGTTGAAAAATGCCATCTTGTATTTGTACAGAACACCCATGTATCCCAGGGGTCCATTTTAGGTCTTCCTTTTGTTTTAAAACATGAAAGCGTTTTCTTTTCCTTCACACTAAAAACGTGTTTGTGCTGCAAAGCTAGTGAGCAGGGACAAGTGAAACACCGCCTTGTGCGTGCATCACACTTGTGTACCTGAATAGATGGCAGATACTGACTTGAATTACAAACTCAGGTTTATTTGGAACCCAGTAAAAGGTTGGGGGAGGCAGGAAAGAGACATGTATTTTTTGTGAAAACCGAGTAAATATATGTAAGAATCAGAATGAAAACAGAAATGTTAAATCTTTTATTATATTTATAGAGAATATATGAGTACAACACTGCTAAAACATAAACATGTATCCAGCTTAGACAGTAGCTATGTACAGTCAAACTGCAGTGACCATGTAAGGGACTTATTGAAATACAGTAGTGGAAATTCCAGGGGAAAAAATGTATTTGTTATCATTATTAAATATATGTACTTTTTGAACAAGATTGCCATGGAGTGCTGACTTTGTTTGCCAGGACACTATGTAACAAGGAACATCTAAGTACAAAACAACCAGCAGAACAGTGAGGTGACAAGAGGATTACCAGCGCCTTTACCTGCACCCTTCAAAGGCCGTCCCTTTGCAAAGGGCTGCTGGCTTGCCTATAAACCCCGAGTGAGCTGAAAGGTTGATTACTACAGGGCAGGGTTTCCCTTGCTTAACATTAGCCCTCTGCAAGTTGCGCATCGCATCTCTGTTCATTATCCAAGCTCTGTTTGTCACCAGTGCGGACTGATAGGCATCTCCGATTCCCCCCACCTTAAAATAGAGGTCTGAAATAGGGCGAATGAATCGCTCCTCAGCGGTGCCTAGCTGCTCCCAGTCACGAGAGAGGGAGTAGAGCCGGCCGGTTCAGATGAGAACCGAGCTCTTAGGCAGCCAGGTGAGTCCCACAGATAAGAATTCACACTGATACAAACAAACGTATTTGCTGATCAGCTTTCTGCGCCTGTAGAGTGCATTGCTTCAAGCTATAGGGACTAATCTTGTAGGGGCCTTTGCTAAGTTCAGCACAGCCATGCAAATAATCAAGCTTGCAGCTTCAGCTGGAGCATTTCTGTTGCTGATCTCACAATTCTTGCAAGTACTGTTTCTTCCTCCTCCTACCTTTTTAAAAGTTTGTTTCATATGGCAGCTGATCAGAAGACCTCTGAAATCAGCTGAGGTCTCTTTCAGATTATTTGCGGCAGGCTTGGCACCAAGCCCATGATGAGCCTGTTCGATAGATCTGAAAATACACCTCACACTTCGGGTCATGCCCTGGGGGAAAGAGAGCACTGCTGAGCTTTAGGTGCAAGGTGAAAGCACTGTGGTTTATGGGGGCTTTTTGAGGTACTGTTTATGTCCAGAACTCAATGGAGTCAGCGGACCAGTGGAGAAGCACTTAAAGCGTCTTGCAGACTAACTGATCTCCGGGCAGCAGCTCAGGATCCATAGTAATAAAGTGATTTTTAGACTCTTCTGCCTAGAAAAACTGGTGTCAAATTTATTTAGCAAGGCAACACAAATCAGCATCTGTTGCTAATGGCGTTGGTCTTTGTAATTGCCTTGTGGGTAGGCTGATAAATATTAAAACTGCAGAACACTGGGGTTTACAAATCCTGAAAGTAACTAGCAGCTCCTTTCATGCTTTTGCACTTTGTATCACTTGATCTTTGCAACAAAATCCCTCTGCGAAACTGCAAAATGATGGGGTCAGGTTTTCAGGTAACTCCTAAGTCCCCAGTGCACCAGTATGAGGTTTCGTCAGTGCCACCCCAGAGACAGCCAGGCACAAATCTGGCTAATATGATTCTGGGCTTTGCTTACCAAGAAGAAAGCAGAAATTTCAGGCAAGTTATTTCTGTGTGCAGTGGTTTTGAATTTGCCTCCCTCTTCCCTGCTTTTTTAATCCTTGGTAAACCTTCCCTTTTGTTCTCCCCCACATGTTCTCGAGCATAACAAAACCGCTGGGTACAGCACCACTGCCTGCTTTTCCTATTAAAAAGCTATCGTAGCTCTGTGGAATGAGAGCTATAAATCACTCGTGCAGAAATACAGCCGTGTGGCAAATTGATTCACAGGTGTGACTCCTATGATCTTTAAGCAAGCTCCCTACCTCCTGGTTGTGCGCCTTGTCCACATCTGAGGTGGCCTCAGGTAGGAACAGTGTGGGGGGATGCTGGGAGATGGTTCAGCTTAGTGTCCTCACCGTCCATCAAGAGAAGTGTGCTCCCTCGGAAGGGAGGGAGTCTATTTGCAGCAGGTTTTCTGTCAAGGGACCTTCTTGAGCATTCATTCCTAAGACACTGGCATTGGCATGTGTTTCCTGGGACATGTGCACTACGTGTGCTTGTCTGTCATGAAGCTGGCTTGCAGATGTATGTAGGGGGAAGACAGGTCACATCATTTTCAGTCCTTTAAATATTTAGTGTCAAATGAAGCTTGTGATATGGTGCTTTCTATTATTGAGGTGCAGGCAATTAGCTGCTGTTAGAAACAAAGGGTGTCAGGATAGAGGGTCCTAAAATAGGGCTTGGAGTTCACCTGAGCTTCCCTGTGGCGTGCTTGCTGATGCTAGGGCAGTGAAATACCCTAGAAAGAAGAAATAATGAGGTTTATTGGTTAAAGGTGAGGTGCTAAACTTGTTTCAAATTTTTGGTTAATAATCTAAAAATAGGACTACTGCATTTTTGAGTGCCTAAAGAAATGTTTACTTATGTTTGTATGAATAGCACTCCTACTTATACATGTAAAAATCCTCCAATTCATTGTATTTCCTGCAACCAGCAAAGATAATACACAATCTAAAACAAAGACAAGAAAAGAAAAGCCATGAGAGGCTTTATTTCAAAATAGCTTCCATCTTTCACAGAAAGAAACAGAGAAGGAAGTATTGTCTTGTGCTTCTAGCACAGGGCTGTTAGACAGAAACGTTGTTGTCCCCCATCTCTCCCTGCCCTAAGACAATTTGTTCCCCGCTTGCCTGTCCTGTCTGAACGTGAACCCGCGTTTCCTGTGTGCCTCACTGAGCTAATTTGGGTCTCCTTCTCTACCCGGTCAGTGAGCCGCATGAGATCTGTGGGAACTTTGGATTTTGGAGACTTCCTTTGGTTGAAAGCAGCCAGGAGGGTTCAGACTTCATCTGGGAGAGACAGACGGATGGATGGACTGACTGATCTGTGATCCAGGACAAAAATGCCTTTTCCACCCCACGTGGACCCAACTGTTATTTGGGGGGGTATCTGACACATACTGATAGCGGACTGGGGAAGCAGCAATTGCTTGGCACTCGTGCAGCAAACCTCCCTTGCACAGGCGGTGCCTTAGCGTCCCCGTGACACCACGGGGCCTTGAGCACTGCCAACATTTCGGCTATTTGAAATTTGTGGGTTTTTTTTTTTTTTTTGGTGCTCGTTGGCTGCTACAGGCTCTGCTTTTAAAACAGTGTGTTAATTCAGCTAAAACATTTCTGTCACTTCTGAGGACAGGCTGCGTGTGTAGGGGGGGCTACAGATTTACAACTGCCAGGCTCATGAGCTCTTGCAGCTTCTTTCTTTAAGTACAAAGCGCCTGTGGGTGGCCTTTGTGCTGGAAAGCTGTCTGTCCGTCCCCCTGCGAGCCACCCACATCCCACCGTGATGGCCAAGTGGAAGCCGGGAGAGGGTCAGCAAGCTGCTGAAGGCTTTGAAGGAAGGATTACGCAGTTTCTGCAGTGATGTTGCTGCTTGCGATGGGCACTCAGCACCATCAGGGCCACCAAGCAGTGCCCATGGGTCCTGGAGCTCGTCCTGCGAGGGGTCACCTCTGCAGTTCAGGAGCGCTGACCTGAGGTGCGTCCATGAGCCTGCCCTCCACAAGCTCCTGTGTGGGGAAATGAGAATTCACCCTTGAAGACAGTGTGGACCAGAATTTCCCCTGGGTAATACAACTGTAACACTAGGAACATCTTCCACTCTAACGCTTTCATCGGGGCACTTGCCGTCTTTCCCCCAGCAACAGTTCCTCTCTTACATTTATTGACTGTCACTTTCTAAGGAGCAATGAAGTGAAACGTTGGTGCAAAACAGTTTCAGAGGAGGGAAGAAGTCTATTTTCATGGTATGTCTTCTGAGTGGAGGAATTAGCTATCCCAACAGAAAATGTCTTAAATACATGCTTAACTCTCCAGTCCCTGCAGAGGCCAGCAATTTGTTATGGTTTACTGATTAATTAGCTTTCACTTTGAACCCCAGGGCTATTGGTGAAAAATCCAGGCTTTGTGAAAAATCCAGGCTTTTTACTGATGAGTTTAAGGCTTACCTTCCTAATAACCACACACAACGCAAACCTCCTTATTTAGTTGCTTAAGCAGGCAGCAAAATTGCAAGTTACAAAACCTGCTTTTATTTATGAAAACAGCAGTGTAGTGGGTGTTGTGGCCAACATTTTAATGTACTCAGCTGTTTTCTCACGTACTTTTGAGGAGAGAAGAGTAAAAGAAGCAGCCTCTTTTCCCTCACTCAGCAGGCAGTGGCTGCAGGAGAAGGTGGCCTTTGGGCCAGTTCCTCAGGTGTGGGCTCTGGGGGGCTGAGGCCAGGGGACAAGATGGGGGGACCTGGCCAGGGGGAGCGGGCTGGCTCTGTGAGCTGGGGGCAGGAGCTGGGGGCAGCTCTTCCATGGGACTTTCCTGATCTTTGCCACTCCTAAAACAGGCCTTGGAGCAAGCAGGTTTTTGGCAACTTCCATGGTAGCACGGAGCAGTACTTACCATTTCTCCCCCAGCATTGAGCATGCAGCTCAGCCTCGGGAGAAGACATTAAACCAAATCATTCCCTTGAAAAAATTATTAAGGGCTCCTCGGGGCTCTCTCCCTGCAGCTCATGCCTTGCCCTTGACATGCGTGATATGCTTTAACGGGAAGAAAGCACAGCCGCAACTGGCACCACTGAAGTCAGCAGACAGGATTGTGTGTGCCCGAAAGACAGCATCTCCTAGCAAGAGGTGTTGCTTCCAGCAATGGCTGTCTGGGGTGGTGGGTGATGCTTGGCAGCTGACATGGGATGTCCTCACTGCAAACTGCTCACTTGCGCTTACCCATCAAATTGAGCCCATTCGTGGTGCCTCAGGAGCCACTGGAGGCAAACGGAGCCTGGGAAATAGCGAGGGAGGAGTTAATAAGTGACACTTCCCTCAGAGATGGGCGTCCTGAAGGGAGAGGTTTTATTTACATAAATGAGCTCAGGGTATAATCTGCAGCTCTGAAAGTGCTGGTGGATTCTGGCTTTTTTAGCACAGAGCAGGTAGATGTCCTTCATTTGGGCTTACTTTGTGTGTTAGGTGGGAAAATGTAACTTCAGCCTTTACTCAGCTTCATGCTGGTGTTCACGGATACATCCCGTGCCTGTGCTTGCGGCTACGTGCAGCAAAGGCTTGACAGAACCCATCTCAACAAAGACAGTCATGTTTTGCTTCCTCCTAGAGTCACTGCGCTAATTATTAACTCAGAAAAACAAACCCAGAGTGGCAGGCAGAGGGAAGACAAGTAGATAAGAGGCATTTCTCCTATTACTTGAAAAGCAGGGCGGCAGCTGGATCACTCATCCCTTTCTTCTCATGCCCACCACCCTCTTCCAGATCTGCTGACTTGTTTTCTGCCCTCTCCTACTCTGGGGTTGTTTTTTTGGCATTTCACAAGGAGCGACTGTAGGAGCTGACCCAGCTGAAAAATAATTAACTTCTTTGCCGGGCTGGTTTTCAGCTAGGGCAGCTCCCTGAGCCTAGACACTGTCTCAAGTAAGAGAGGACGGGAGGGCAGAGGTGGGGCGGGGGGTCCCTGTCCCATACCAGGCCGGGGCAGCCCCCAGGACCAAACCCGGGTCCTGCAGAACTGCACCCCTAGATGCTCTGCTCCCAAGGTGGGACCTTTCAGGACAACTCATGAACAGAAATCAAATGCTTTATTCTTTGTCTAAACGTGAAGGCAGATTTCAGATGTGAAAGAGCACAAACCTGCATGTGCTTGCTTCAGTAAGGGGTCTGCCTCAGCCCTCATAGCAAACCTTGCTCAGCCTTCCACGTACATGGCCCCAGAGGCAGCAAAATCTCTGCTTCTTGTGTGTGGGAGAACAAGGACGCAGCGAGCTTGTGCAAAGGTGTAATCACAGTTGGCAGGAACGGAGCCGAGCTTCGTCACTGCGTGGTGGTAACTGTGACAGGTTACCAGTGCTTCTCGCCCAAATCTCTGAATGGTATCGCTGCTATTAACATCTCTGCAGTCATGAGGCTGTGGCAGCTAGGCTAGATGGCTGGGTGCTAAACCCCATGTGAAAAAACATGGATGCCTGGGCAGTGAGAGTGTTTAAGAATATAAAGCTGCCAGAACTACGTGTCCTGGACGATGCTGTGTAGCCAAGAGTATTTCATGTGTAGAAACATGGCTAAATAATTACAACGTAAGCATTATTTCCTATAAAGGAGCAGTGCAACTCAGAGAAAAAAGAAAAAATTCAGCAAAAACTGCCAAGAAACAGGAGGAAACCACTTTTTTTTTAATCATAGTGCATAAAAGAAAGACATCTCTTGCCTTACCGGTGGCTCTTGCTCTCCCACGCTTTTGTTAGGCCAGTTTTGATGAGTGCATCACTTCTTTATTTTAAAGGGCCATGTAGCAGGGGGCTACTGCAAATCCAGTGGCCTGTGGCCCAAATCTGAGGGCATGGATTTAGATAAAATGAGACTGGCTCAAGCCTTGCACAGGCAGAACAGCTGCAGAGCTGCTTTAAATCCCATGTAGACACATGCATCCCTCAGGGCTCAGGTGCCTCTGGACAGAAGCAGGAGGAGGTGGGCCCCGCAGGCTCTCCTTGGGGAGGTACTCAGTACGCCTCACAGCCAAAATTGCGCTGTGGCATTGTCAGCAGGTATTTCAGCGTGTCTGTCCTATCAAGAAACCACTGGGAAAGGGAAGTGGGAGGATTATTTGGGGTCTACATCTGCTGTCCTTACTGTACATCCATGGTAATGCAACTGAGGCAAAGCAGAGCCCCAGAGCAGGCCTGGTTGTCTTGTGCATTTCAAGGACGATATATTACCATGCCCCAAGGGCCCCTTTCACAGCATTTCATTTAAATATTGCATCCATGGATGCGTCTGGATGTGACCCCCCTGTCCTTTCGTGGTGGCTGGGCGAGGAAGAGAGCCTTTGACTGCGCTGGGAGTTTCACATGGAGCTGTGCTGATAGCTTTCCATCAGCAGCACCTGGTTAAAAAATACTTGCCTTGCTATCCTGGGGTGCCTCTGGATGCAGCTATTCATCACTGCTGCTTCACAGAGTGCCTGTCAGGTTGTGGATTCAGCTCCTCACGGCTGCTGAAGTGATGCGTAAATCCGTGCAGTTGTTACCCATGGCTGTCGTTCCCTTCTCCGCCAGCTCCCGTGTCACAGTGACTTGCCGAGGGGCCAGGGCCGGGGCAGGGCCCTCTGTGTGAATGCAGCAAGGAGCTGACAGTGCTTTAGTACAGTTTGTCTCTAATCTGGCAAATCCCGCGGATGCTCGGAGTTTTCTTTTTCTCAGAGCTGCACCCTCTTTTCCAAATGGAGAAGATGACGTGTTTAGGTCTGCTCTCCAGAAGGACGCTTTGGACCACCTACAGCTGACTGCAGTCCCCCGGTTTGACTGTGTGGAGGCACCAGGAAAGGAGTCACGGGTCTAAGGTACGTGCTAGTCTCAGCTCCAACATGCGTCCAAGCAGACCGGCGTCCTGACCCCTGCGCTGCTCGTGCCTAGAGCAATAGATGGAGTGATGAGAGATGCTTGTGCCCCAGCCTCCCAGTTTGAGGAGCCAGGCTGGCAGATGGCCTGGGGCTGCGATTAGAGCACGTAGCACACTCACTGTGCCTGGAGTGACAGCAAAATGCTCCCTTCCCCCTCAGCCCAGGTTTTTCCTGGGTCTGTTTGTTCTTGCGCCTCAGATTCTTTGCTTGGACTGGAGAGGATGCGCTCCTCCCCAGGGGCTGCACACCCAGGCGTGCCTTAGCTGCTGAAAGGCACAGTGTTTCGCCCAGTAGATCTTGTGTTGTGGTGCTAATACTGCAACCCGGCCTCTGGCCCAGACCCAGCTGGGAGCCCTGAGATGGGAGCGTGAGGTCTGTCTGCACCCACCCCACAGACGTACCTGGGGACCCTGCGTACCTGCTGCTCCCACCAACTTCTCTGCCTTTGGAGATGAGCCCCAGAACGAGCCATTGCAAGGCTTTAAATACAGCTCAGTTTCCTGTGGGGATGAACTCCTCTGTAGCATGAAGAATTGGGGACCTTCCACACGAATCTGAATCCAGCCGTTCCTCTGATGAACAAACCCAGAGTCCCACCACCTCCACCAGTGACAGCGGCCTGATCCATGTCATGCAGACTCTTCCACTTCAGGAAATCCCACCTAGCCTGTGCATTTATTTTTAGCTGTGAGGGAAAACCTCTCAGCCTTCAGACAATGCACATCAGCATGAAAAAAAGCTTTCCAAAAAGCCACCCAGCACCTGTTGCTTAGTGCTCAGCTGAAACACTAATCCCGAATTAGTGACTTTGCAACAGTCTCCATAGTGATTAATTGTAATTTGCAGACAGGGCACTGTGACTTGACAAGGGAAATTGGATGCAGAAGCAAGAAGACTCCTTGCTTATAAAAACCGGGGAGAGAGACATTTGATTCAGTGGATCTGTTCTGTGCTATTTGTGCACCTCAGCCTTTCCAGGTCTGCAGAAGGGGTTCAGGTGGCAACACGGGGCTGATGCAGAGATGGACAATTCCCTCTGTAACCCAGACAGATGAGTTCATGGAAAATGACACTTCCCTTCCTTCTGCATCTGATCAAAACACATAAGTGATGTAAAGACACAGGCTGACAGCACCAGAGGATGAAAATCCTTGTGGAGTTGACAGCAGCATGCACTGAACATTCATTCCAGGTAATGCGGATATGACATCCACCTGATACCACTCACTGCCTGTTTTGTGGGACACTTGGGCTTGGGCGAGCTTCTTAGGAGAATGATTCAAGGATGGTCAACCATTATGGGGAAGAAAGGATATCATAAAACAAATTTCCTCCACTTCTTTTGTCTTTGCAGATGCCTTCTGGGAGAGTCTAACATCTGCATGCACAGACAACTGCTTCTCTTTCCAGCTCATCCTTTTTTTCTGGGTATTTTCTGCTTCTCAGATTGTGGTTGCCAGGAGAGCAGCTTGCATGGATAGTGTCATCTTCAGGGAGTCCTGCCTCATCATTATTCAGTTACCTGCAATCCTCTTTGATTGAAGACACTAAATCCCTAGCTCACAGCCAGATCAGAAAAGTGATTAGTTACCTATGCATCCCGTGTTAGAAGTATAGGATTATACGGCAATTATAAGGGATCAGATGCAGCGTATTTAAAGGGATGCTGACATCTTAGAAATAATTTTTACAAGCATTTTACACTGAGCATCCTTACCTCAAATCTGTTCAGGCATATTAAGTGAAATTTTAAAGTTGGTTTCTCAAACCATTGTGTTTTGTATTTTGTGCTTCAGTGATTAGGGACAAGAAAGGCAAACTGCTGGCAATTACACTTGTCACTGAAGTCTCGAGTCCCAGGCAGCACCATGGTGATGGCACTGTCTAGGCCTAGGTATTGACCTGGAAACAGGATATGGCTGTATGTTTTTTTCCCCTCTGAAAGAAAATATAATTGATGCATCGGAGCTGCTGCTGTGCCTTCAGAGTTTTAAAGATCTACTGACTACAGAATATTTTTTAGTAGCTACTAATATATCTTGAGGGTTACAGTCATGTATTCACGCATTCTTACTGTACATAAATATAATTGTACGTGAACATATAACCCACAGGTGAGGGTGTGTTACCTGATTCACGCACAAGGTAAGTGGGAGCAGGCAGGCTTGCAACATTATTAGCTGTTTTCTGTTCCTCAGTGTGTGTGTCTGTCTTCTCTAGTCATTTCTGCACTGCTGGACAAGGTCGGCTGCAGCGGTCACAGAAATCGCATTGTTCCTGGAAGTTTCATGAAAGTACACAGGGAGGTAGAGGAGGGAACCACTGCTTGTCCCCCCACAGAGGAAGGGCTGCAGGTTGCACTCAGCTTGCAACACAAGCTGGGTGCTTGCCATGAGCACCACAGTCGTGGGAAAGCTTCAGTTAAAGCCCGTGTCCTGTCAGGCTCCACAGACCCTGGCCGTGGGAATGGTCCGTAGGAGGCTTGGCTCTGTTAATCTCGCTGCTCATGCAACTACTCTACTACTCTTTTTTTTTTTTCCATGTAGTGATGCCTCCATCCCTACCCCTTCAAGATGCAACCAGCTACTTCCAATTGGCAACTACATTTGCCACCTTGATCCTTCTCAAATCCTAGGCAAGCACCAAGGGTTTTTCTTTTTTTCTTTTTCTTTCTTTTTTTTTTTTTTTTTAAGATCCTAAAAATCCTTGTGCACAACTTCTCTGTATTTCTCCCTAATCTACATTTGTTGTGTAAGGTATTCCTAGGGGAGCGAGTAGCTGTGAGGCTGTAAAATGCCTCCTAGGGAGGTGGTTTTTTTCTGGTGAGGAAGAGCCATGCTTCTAACAGTGATGAAAAGGGAGATGAGATCAAATCTGACCAACGCCTTCTCTGTTGCTCATCAGGCCCATAACTCAGATGCATATGCTGATGCTGGCCAGCACAGGCTACAGGAAACACTCATAACTGCTGCACTGAGGCACTGCGTTTAGCTTATGAAATTAGGGAGCGAAGCTTCCTTCCCAGTCAATGTGGAGAGGCCGGCTCCTGCTCTGAGTCAGCCGATGGAAGAGCATGGTCTGAACTGCCCTCGGCAGCAGCCGCTCTGTCTCTGTTGGCTGATGGGGGTGGCTGAGCACCTCCGTATGCATCTTCAAGTTGCAGCTTCTATTAAAAACTGCTGCTTTAGCAATGTCGAGTCAAGTGCACTCAGTCTCCTCTTCAGCAGGCCTGTTTTCCTGCAACTTTATTCCTCATATCAAGGGTAGCTGCATAAGCAGTACAAAAATAGCCTGTCTTCTAGCAAGAAGTCCTTCCAAAGGCGCAGTGCTTGAACACAGGACAATGGGAAGGGGTGGAGGGAAGAAGTTTTGTTTATTCCACTTTACTTGTTTTCCAGTAGTTTTTCTTCTCACTTCTTCGAGAAGGGAGAACAGGGAGATGGTTGGCAGGACTTGAAAGGGCTGCTGTGAGCAGTGGCTTGCAGGGCCTGCAGGAAGCTGGGGCTGGGAAACGGATCCTGAGAGAGGAGGTCGAGTGAGGCTGGAAGTGGAGGAGAGGCCCCAGGTGGCTGGTTTTTTGGCAGAGCTGAAAGGGTAAGGCTAGGACTGGAGTTAACAGCCAGATACAAGCTGCATGAGGCCTTAAGCTGAGACTGGGGTCAGTGAGGTTGCTGCAGCATGAGTGAGAATGGGAGTTACGGCAGCAGGAGGTGGGACTGGTGCAGCAAAAGTGCGAATATAGATTAAGGATGAACTCTAAGAAGAGAGAGGGGAATGGTATTTCTCAAGATAGGGATATAGCAGAACCTGCAGGGAAAATTGTGAAACCAAAACCAGAATTTCTTTTCACATGTGAAACCAGAGTACCTTTAAGAAAGAAACACATGTACACACAAAACAAACAAATAAAAAACTCAAAAACACAAACACTATGGAAAAAACAATGGTCCTGGCAGAGTTTTCTCTAAAAAGACACCTAATGATGATAGATACTTTAGCATCATGAATGAACATCTGTCCTCCTCCTGATAGGCATCTTCTGAGAGAGAAAGGGTGGGCTTCTCCCACAGCACTGGCATCCAGAAACATCTGAAACCCACACTCCAGTCCCTTACTGTAGGAAGGAGCTGCATATGCATTGAATGCCAGCAATCGCTCTTGCATTACAGCAACAACTGAAGAGAACAGCATGGGGTTTACTGGGCAATAAACGTCCAGCTGGCACATTATCTTCCTGTGAAGTGTCAGACCGATGACTTGAGGACAGTGCTGTTTTACAGCAGTCATTCCCGGGGAGAAAAACCAAATCAACCAGGAGATCTCTCACCCCCAGAGTGTAGTGGGATACTGGTCCTTGAAGTATCTCACTGTACAAACAGAACTGGTATGTCTCCATGCTTTTGGCCACATGATCATCCTCCCTCAAATCAGAGAAGTGGGCACTTAAAAGAGAGATAAAATAGCAAAATAAATAAAAGTATTTTAGCCCAAATACCAGCTGAAGGAAATCAGTGCTGCTTCACTGAACTCAGTGAACATAAAGTAACCCACAGCTCACCACAGTCATGAACCAACAGATCTGATCTTAGACTCAGGCTCTGACCTGGACTCAAACATTGGAGATTTGTGTTTTTTGGTGTTGTTTTGTTTTGCTTTGCTTTGCTTTTTAACTATTTCCTTTAAGAAATGGTATAAAAACTATCTGAAACAATAAGTATTAGGAATGGTTCTTCTTGGATGAGGAAGGACTATTTTTTTTCCATCTTTGTCTTTCCCTTTGTTCTCTAATCTTTTGCTGATGCTCATGTTTCTAGTGGTACAGGTTGGTCTATTTGCCACTTGAAGATAGAAGGACTACGCTTATCACACGTCTAAGACATCACAGGGCTTGGCAGAAATCCTGATCTTCAGGGGTTGGTGTTATGTACATACATAAGTCTTTATCTGTTCTTAAACTGATGACTGGAACGTCTGTGAAAATGGTTGCTTCTGCAAGATTTTAGGAAGTTTCCTGATTGCCAGTTTTTAATTCCCCCACCCCCCATAATTAGTGCAAATCAGCTATATAACTATATTTTACATTTTAAATGAAGTTTCTATTTACATTTTAAAATTCAAGACTTCTGCTGGGGTAGCTTAGCTAAGAGAAGCAAATATTGTTTTTTTGTGTCAGCTAATGGGGATACTACCACCACTTGCATGTACAGCAGGGTCTGGGGAGAACTAAAAGGAGGGGCTGAAATGAGGGGGGAACTTGGGACATCACAGCTGTGCTTGTCTGTAGCATGCAATGATAAGGGAAAAAGAGCAGTCACAGGCTGTAAACTTGCTCCAAATGAAAAGCAGACAGCTAGAGAGCCAAATTCAAGAAAAATACATGGACAACCAGAGCAGGAAGAGTTACTGCTCTGTTGCTAGGTGATAGATCTGTTATCATGCTAATGACAATAAAAGATGATACTGGTACCAATAAAGCATCTTTCATCTGAGAATTACCAAGGGTTCTCCAGACAGCAAGGCTGTATTATTCCCATTTTCCAGAGGTACAGAGATGAATTGATTTGCCAAAGGTCACCCAAAGCATCACTGATGGATTTCAGAATAAGAAATTGTCCTATTTTAGTTCTGTTAAGCCAATGACTGTCATAAAACCTTTCTTTGCAAGCAATCCCTCCCCCCTACCTCATCCATCACCCCCATGTCCCTCTCTCCTGAGGGGACATCCTCTCATGTCTTGTTTGTATTTCTTGTCTTGTTTAGATTACAAGATCTTCTGGCCCGGGAGTGTAGCTTAAAAAGGACTGAAGGGCAGAGCAAATGCATTGGCCAAACTGTGCTGTTTTGGGGCCACGTGAACAAGAAGAATGCTCAGGGCCCAACCAGACGTAGCAGGGTGAGACTGCGTTATGAGCCCCACAGTGGCCCTGGGTGAGGTGTGAGCTTGGGCTGCTGCAGCATTATCAGCAGCCTGCGGCACAGGCTCCCTGAGCCCCTAGCCAGGTAGGATCTGTCCTTGCAATGCCCGAGTTGGCGTCTGCTGGTGGTGGGTCAGGGAAGGTTGCTGCCTCCCCACCTGCTTTCACTGTGCTGAGCTGTCCCAGGAACAGGGTTGCCTGGGACACAGGGTGAGGAGTCCTACACACCTGGCACTTTCCTGTCCTCTGGCACTTGGGAGCAAAAATATTGTGATAGGCCTGAAAGTTTCATGTCAGGTACTAGCTTGTTTGCCCTCGCTTGCTGACTTACAACAGCAAATGGTGTTAAGCACCCATTTCTCCTGGATACTCTGACCAGGAAAAGTCCAAGGGGCTCCTCACAGACAAGAGCTGTGTGACTTCAGGGTGAAGGGCTTCCAGATTGCCCCCCATGATTTTGTGTTAGACGGTTCTCTGCATCACAGGCCATGAAATGCCAAGGGGCCATATTAAGAGAAATACAAATGTTTTTGAATCCACTGAAAAACAGTTCTCTCTGACTATCTGCATGTCTCTTCCCAACACTGGGGCTCCTTAGGCATGAATCAGTAAAAACATGAGTCAGTCATGATTTTGTCTGTCATTGTTTCCCGTTAGAGATCGTGAGGGACACACAAGTGAACCTAAATTCTAGCACTTGTAGGAAAATAGCATTTCTGATTTCCATTTGAAGAACAGAATTTACATGATGACAAGGAGTAGTCTACAATTTGTTGATGAGCTGATGCAGTCCAGCAAGGACGGCAGGGCTGGAAACACAGAGGGGATGCCTTCGTGAATGATTTTACTCTGAGTCATTGTTCCCTCAGGGGTCTGGGCTGTACATGTATTCCACCAGGTGCTTCCTATGGTGCTTCCAAAGGTACACCCCCAGTAGTTCCCACTATATCTAAACCCTAGGCTTTTACAATCCATATTTCCCTTTCCTTATGTGTAAAATGGGGATGCATCTTGTTTATCTCTGACTGTCACTGTGAAAATTTAGCTAATCTTTCTCCAATTCAACAGAGATGCAAATTGCATACACAGTAGGTGCTAAGCATTTTAATGACTCTTCTCTATTTTTCCTACCTCTCAGAGTCTTGGCAAGTTTCCTCAGTCTCAAGTCTTTCAGCACAGGAGGACACAGACCCAAAGCAACTGAAGTGCAGGAGCCACACAACAGCTTTGTGGTTTTTGTTCAAATTGTGTAAAAGACTAGACAATTTAAAACCTCAGGGCATGTCTGTAAAATAGATCCTAGCGGAGTGCTAAATCCTCCAAATTGATGTAAGGCTGCCACTGACTAGCTAAGAAAAAGTCCCAATCCAGCAAAACATTCATGTGCTTTACTGGATTGGGACTTTTTTCCCTTTCCATGGGAGGGAAAAAAAAGCAAACTGTCACTTTTTAGGTGAATGCACACCCTGGCCAAGCAGCAGTGGAGCAGGGTAAGACCAGCTAAGGAAAACCCTGTTGGCATCTTCACAACTCTCACAGTGTAAGTGCTGCTCATAGATTTCATGTTGTGCTTGAGCCTCGCTTGCAGGGGAGCCTGAAAGCCCTGCACATGATTAACTCCTTCCAAAATGTGGAGATGCCAGATGGATGGGTAAAGGCAGCTCTGCTTGGAGCACTCCGAAATACTGCCTGGATGTTGCCTATCACCTTTGCAGGTGATGGCTCAGTTCTGCAGAGAGCAGCTGCAAACAGATGTGGTGTCTTTGGTGAGCTGCATCCTCTCCATCTTTCCAAAGATTCAGTGACTTGTTCCCGTGGAGAGACTGCTGGCAGCAAAGCTTAAGTAGGTAGAATTTCAGTCAGTGAATCTGGTGAGTGAATCTGGCAGTCACTTTTTCCAGCAGCTCTCCTGACTCAAGCTTCCAGTTTCATTGAATGCCAGCGTACGCCACTCCATGGCCCAAGGAGTGTAATGGGGAAGAGGCCATCTCGCAAGCTTCGTCTGGGGAAAATACTTTTTTGCAAAGTTCCCCAAACACTCTTTCCAGAAAGGTTTGTTCCCAGCTGTGGTGCTATGTTGGAACCCCATGACCATGTCCACAGGACAGGCCCAGCCCCTGAGCTCTCCCATGAGCCATCAGAGGGGACAGACACAGTCAAATAGCACTGCAAAGGAGCTAGATGTAGGGATGGGGTGTAGCAAGAAGGAGGCAGAATGAGTTGATCTTAGACAGAATTGTTTAAAACTTGGCAGTCAGGCTCATCTGTGATAACAAAACTGCCACCCCTTCACTCCCAAATCATGACCGAGAGAAACAATGCTTATTTTCAAACAAGCCCTGCAATCCAGATAAGGGCTGTGTGCAACTCATGGGAACAAGTTTACATTTGGGACACTAGAAGGAGGTTAAATAGGAAAAATAGTTTCAAGTTTATATTACGATTTTCTGTTATTCCCCACATTCAAACAAAAAATAGTTGAACGAAATCAGTTCAGAATTGCTCCAGGTTTACACCAGTTGCTCAGTGTGGGGTCTGGACTATGCTCCAGACAAGTAAGGAGGACCCAAATGGGAGAACCTGAATTATTTGCCTTTGATTTGCAGCCACGACTTTCCTCAGGTGGCCTCTTTCCAAAAGCAGCCCTTGGCTTTCTTTCTCAGCTACAACCCTGGTGGAAGGCTGACTGCTAGACAAGGTCCCACAGATATATCCCAGATAAAACTGTCTCACAGCCATGCTCCCTCTGCAGCATGCTCCCATCTTTCCCTTTGGCAGCCCATTTCAAGCCTCACACCAACAGGAATCCTGGACTCACCCTGAACCCCAAGTTCTAACCTTACTTAAACAGTAACCGATGGCTGATCTTTGGAGGCGGCAACCAGTCTAAAGATACCTTGCTGCCAAGCTCTCTTCGCAACCCACACTTTCCTTGGGCAGCCCCTTTCCACCCCAATGCCAAATGCAGCTCCATGATTTCTCCCTCTATCAGTCCTAACCCTAAAACAAACTGGCAATTGACTTACAGGCATGGAGCCACAGGCATTGCTCAAATAAAAAGTGTCTTGCATCCAACCTCTCTTGGCAGCCCTCACTTGCTTTTCACAGATGCCTTCTCTACCCTAAGACAACAGCACCTCTACCTGTTTCCCCCTCTTAACCTCAACTTGAAGTCCAAACCTAACGCTGACTGATGATCAATCTTTGGACAAGATGCCCCAGACATAGCCCAAATTGAAAACTAACTCACGGACAAGTTCTCCTGGCACCACACTTGCTTTGGGCAGTCTCTTTTCATCCCCAAGCCAGCTGCAAATCCAGGTGGCCTTCCTCCCTCAGCCCTAGGTGTAATCCTACCCTTCTTTGAAGGACAGCCTTTGGACATGGACTTCCAGATACATACCATACAAAAAGCATCTCCTAGCCAAACTCTCCTGGCAGACTACTCTTTCCTTCTGCAGACATCTTTCCTACTCCACAACGGTTGTACCTCCCCACTGCCTCCATCCCTCAACCTTAACCCTAACTGTAACTCTACATGAAGGCTAACCTTTGGACAGGTCACCCAGACATAGTCCATGCAAAAGATACCTCACAGATGATCTCTTGGCAGCTCGCACTTTCTCTGGGCAGCCCGTTTCCATTGCAATGAACTGCAGCTCCATGATTTCTCACTCTTTCAAAGCTAACCTTGGCCCTGACTATAAGCTAACTGATGACTGAGCCTCACACTAGGCACACAATACCCAGACAAAATTTATTGCATGGGCAAGCTATCTGGGTAGCCTGCTCTTCCTTTGCCTAGCCTCTTACCCACCCCGCAGCAGGTGAGGCTACCTCCATACCTTAATCCTGACCCGACATGAAGGACAACCTTTGGACAAAGCCACCCAGCCATAGCCCAAACAAAAAACGTCTTGCAAGCAAGCTCTTTTGGCAGTCATCATTTCCCTTGGGCAGGATTTCATGGAACTCTTGAGGCACAGACGAAGCTCTGGGTGTAAGTCCTCCACGTGTACATATCTGCTAACTAAGAAGAGCAGGATTTGGGACTCCTGATACTTTTCTTTAGGAAGATCCCACAAGGTGTAGGAAAGAGTTAAAGAGCCTGGAATGAAAATATCATTTGTTTAACTATTTGGAAGGAAACAAAGAGAACAGGATTTTAAAGGAACCAACAATGCATGCCTGTCCTAGCTACAGACCCATGAGAGAGCTACTTGTTGCTTTAATATATTATGTGAGTAGCCGGAATGCCTGTAAGACTTAGTCAAGGACCAGGGAGGAATTTAGGCTAAGTGCTGTGCAAATACATGCTATGAAGATGGCTCTTCTCTGAAGGATACTGAAGCCTACAGCAAACAAACAGAGAGGGACAAGGTAACAAGGAGTTCATTTTGGTTAGCGTGATAAACTGTCATCTCAGCATCCAGTGGCCAGAAGTTACGTCTAGTTCTTGCAGGCCCTGCAAAAGGGAGCATTTATGTGAGGGTTAGGAGGAAAAGACTAAATTAGTTTTACAGAGAATTTCCCCTTGAGTACCATGGGGAAATCAGGCAAGGCCTGTTTGTTAATGCAAGGCATGTAGCTCTCCTCACAGACTCCTCAGAGGTGGGAGACCCATCAGCACCAACGCCAGGCGGGAGGCTCAGCCAGGGCCGCCGGGCACCTCGCGTGTGACATGGGGAAGAAGGGAGGCAGGGCCAGAGGGTGGGCTGGCTTGTACGTTCATCTCCCTCAGCTCCCCACGGGGACCGCGTAATACATCAGTCTGCTTTGCATCAAAGAGCTGTCTGACAACAGCCTTCCTGAAAGCAAAAAAAAAAAAGGCAAGAGTCCTTAAAATTCAGGCTCTGGCTCTTGCTTTTGTCAATTGTCCTTGTCAAAGCCCATTTGTCAGAGGCTGTGCTCTGCAGGCTGTCACGTCACACGGCTCTGCACTCATGGCTCCTCCGCTGTCCCCCAATAACCTTCACAGCAGATGAAAGACTGCGCCATTCTTCCTTCCCATCTCCTTGTTCTTTTCTTTATAAACCAACACTCATTTATTAAACTGGCATTTATACAGTAAAAATTCGTACAATCAGATGAATGTACTGGCTTCGTAAATGGTGATGCAGTATGTCCAGATCTGCGCTAGTATAAGAGAGTCCATAGCAATAATACAGCAACAAAGGATACACTGGAAAAATAATTCCAGGGATTGCATGGGCTATAAAATGCTGCCACTTGTTTCATTAACTTGTGTCAGCCTTGCGTGGCCACACACATGCCAGCCTGCATTGAAAGACAACTTAAAGGCTTTACAGTCTCAGCTCTCCCAGCAAATGTTGGCCACTGGCAAATGTTTCCGAATCCAAATGTCTTCTGTCACCAAAGCCTGAAAAATCTCTCTGTGGTACATCAGTGCCTGTATCTGCCTCTGGCTAATTTCTGCTATCTGTTTATTATTTCTGTTTCAGATCCTCATGTTTTCCTGAGCTTGATAGGTACAACACAGGCATAATGACATTTTCTGTTAATTCTGCGCTTAACAGAAGAATGCAACATTGCTCTGGGTAGTTTGTTTTTGTTTGTTTGTTATGATGGTAGTTTCTTTCCTTGGAGGAGGAAGGATGTTAATTCCAATGTCTAATTATAATTCTTTTTTTTTTCTTTAAATCACAAATGAAGGTGGGAGGTTCTGACACTACACAGTCTTACTTTTGGTTGAGTTCCTATTAATTTACAGTTTCGTCTTTGGTGTAGCTCAGTGCAAATGGGATGACTAACCTGGGTGGAGCCTTTCCAATTTGGCGACAGAGGAAAGTGTGAAATCTCCTTGGAGAAACCTGCAACGCTGTCAAGCCACATGCATTGATCAGGTTAAAATCACAGGGAAGCTTGCAAAAAGACTGAGGGCCAGACCCAAGATGGGTATAAACCACCTTGGCAGAGTTAGCATGGTTGAGCAGCACTGAGAAGGAACATGGCCCGAGCACCAGGTGGCCACAGGACAATCCTCAACCTGCAAGGCGCTCTACCTGTTAAGCCTAAGAGGGCTCTGCTCTTCCCATTTGATCAACAAGAGTGGGTATCCCCACACAAGCATAAGGAATGAACTGAAGTGAGGGGTTCTAGTCACAGAGATGTGTCTGGCTGAGCTCCTGTGAGCCAGGCTGAATTAATTTCCTGCCCTATCTTGCAGCCCTGTTTGCCTGCCAAACCCCTCAGTGCTGGGGTGGTGGGCTGGGTGGTGTGCCACTCCTTGGCCACCAGTTCTCACCGGGGGCTGATACAAATTGCATCAGACCAAGCAGCGTGTCGTCTCCCCTGCTACCCCTGCAACAGGAATGACAACTTCCAGCAATGGCCAGACCAAGAGCAATAAACTTTTCAATCGCCCCAGTGCAAAGGACCAGGGGCTGGCTGGAAGCAGCCTTGTTTATCACTAACTAATGCTGGTGCAGGTTTCTTTCCCAAAGCTTCCATGTGGGGGGCTTTTGTCATGTGCAAGGCATCACTTCCATGATGTGGTGGTTTTACCCAACTAAACAGCGGAACTCCACCACAACCGCTCGCTCACTCCCCCTCCTCAAAGGAACAAGGGGAGAAAATATGATGGACAACGGCTCAAGGGTTGAGATAAGGACAAGAAGGTTGCTCACTAATTACCGTCACGGGGAAAACAGACTCAACATAGTGAGATTAACATAATTTATTACTATCACTAGTGAACTAGAGCAGTGAGAAACTAAAAGCAAACTAAAAACACCTTCCCCTATCCCCCCTCTTCTACCTCCTCCCCCCGAGTGGCGCAGGGGAACGGGGAATGGGGGCTGCGGTCAGCCCATATCGTTTCGTCTCCGCTGCTCCTTCGTGGTCACTCTCTGCCTCTGCTCCAGCGTGGGGTTCCTCCCACAGGATGCCGTCCTTCCCGAACGGGTCCTGCGTGGGCTTCCCACAGGCTGCAGCTCTTCAAGAGCTGCTCCAA